>JAQGAS010000826.1:0-32863 GCA_034686365.1 Pachymerium ferrugineum | reverse complement strand
AGTGCCAGTAGCACTACTACTGGCAGCAGACGAATTTGAGGGTTAGTGCCAGTTGCATTGCTACTGGCAGTAGCATCTGCCTTTATACAATGTTGTACAAAAAAAGTAAAAACTAAAAATTGGACCTACTTGCGAATGTGTTGGGAGAAGTTCATTTGCAATACAGAATTGATCTGGCTCTAAATTTTTTTTATTTAAAAGTTTTTTATTAAAAAAAAATTCAGGACAACAATTTCCTCTAAAAAGAATTGAATTTAAACCTAAGAATTTCAAAATTGCCTCCAATATAGACACGGTAATCCAAGCGTCCAGTGCTGCCACATGTGGCGTTTGTAAAGGCTATGTTCATTCATATGATATATAAAAAAATCTTAAAATAAAGCTTAAAATAGAAATAGGAAATTACGTTTAAAAAAAAATTGTGCTGTGCGAAAAATGACAAAATGCTGAATCGCCTACAACCTATTTCAATATTCTTTTTAGTTAACCTTACTTAGCCTGACAACTAGCGACACATGCTGCCAAAAAACTATTTAAAAAAAATGTGAATTAACTTAGCATTAAAAAATTGTAAGTAATCAAACAAGAAAACAGTAGATTGAATCTTTGAAAAAATAAAAATGGATATTAAAGCCCACTATAATACTGGACATTAGGTATGTTGCTCAAATTTTGTTCTAACTAGCGAGTGTGTAGCAGTTTAGTTAGTTGTCTCGCTTTGTAATTTGGTATAAAAAAAATTTCTGCTTAATGACAGTTAAAATTTTATAAAAATCTATAGCCATGTGAAAGCAGCTAAGTAATTCGAATTTCCAAACAAGAATCTTACTCCTTATTCGATGTCAACAATAAATAAACATTGAAGAAGAAAAAAAGCCTACCACTTGTGGCTCTTACACTGACTGCATCGTTGCATGATGGGATAGACTCAACCCAAATGGATTTTCCACAGTACCAGAGCAGCCAGTTGCCAGCGCAACCACCAACGAACGATGCCGCGCTTCGGCTGATGGCTGCACGTGTCACTAACAACCAAAACACCGTAAAATACCTTCACTAGCAGGACTAAAAAAAAAAAAAAACATCCAACACTCAACTGCGCAATCTCAACAGCGGATTAAAACACACAGAAGAACTTGACCCATCATTGGAAATAAAAGTAAGAAAGAAAAAATAACTTTTTAACTCAAAAAAACAAACCGATAATTAGAATGGCACTGTCAATCTTAATTAATCATACATAACAAATTATTGCTTTCATCCATCAAATTATTTTTTAATTGCAATTAGAGGTGCGATTTATTTCTCGTGTCCAGAGTTGAGCAACCCAATTATTAAGACTCGTTTCATCACATAAAAGCCAATAAGATTGCCTATGAGAACAGCCATCTATAAAACCTAGGTAAAAGCATCGTAAAATTCTCTCCTGTTTCGTAGGGATGAGAAGATAATTTCATTTCTACTCTTTAATAACATGCCAATTTATTCTACTCCAATTAATCCATTTGGGATGATAGAGAGAAGAAAGTTTCATAATTCAATAAAAAAGATTTTTTTTCGTGTTGAAATTTCCTTTCAATTAATAGGAAACAAGAGGAAATTTGATGCAAAGAAATGGTTGGATGAACCATTAGTTTGTGGCTCATTAGAGGCGCCTAGAGGAATGCATCTGGAAGCAGGGAATGATTTATTTCGGGTTGGTATTTATTAGATTTACGTGTTTTTTTTCAAGGAACGGAAATTTGGAAAGTTTTGTTGTTTTTGGGTTGGTTAGATATTGCAGTTTTATTTATTTTATCTGATGAGAAGTTTGATATACGACTTTTGTGTGTACAGGTTATGATGAGATCATCTTTTTTTAAATCTTTTTTATCAGTTGGAAGATGCTTTAGTTTAATTGGGTTTATTTATAGCTATGATGATAAATATGTGGAATGTTTTCGAAGGTTTTTTTTTTCAATTGGGTTGTGCTTTGTGGTGTTATTTTTGTTGCGTATTAAGGTAGATAAACATTTTTCTGGTGTGTTTAGACAATTGGCAATCTGTCACAGTATATTGTAATTTCTAATTATGTTTGTAGGTTTAGAGGTTTAGTAAACTTTGACCTGTTGTGTTATATTTATGTAGAAATGTACAGTAAATTTCAAGAATGTGTTGTGGTTTAAAAATTGATGAAACAAGTGTTCGAAAATTGTTTTAAAAGTTAGTAAACTTCAGTTTGACATGTCTGAGAAATTTACAACTGGTGTTTTGCTGAGTCTTTTGAATTTTTAAAGAAGCCTCATTCAAAAGGCCTATTCAATTTTGGCTCAGTTTTATTGCTTAAAGAGACAATCAACTCTTAGAAATTTGATTTTTAAATAGATGTTTATGACTTCTGGATTATAAACTGGTATTAACTAACAAGTTTTGATTATCTCAATTTTCTGCATTTGCGATTGTGGGTATTTTGGGTACCATCATAACTGTCATTCTCACTTAACAAAATGTTTAATTTTATTTAGTTTACACTTTTTATCTTCTGGTTATTGAATGTACATTTCAAAAGATAAATTTCCATCTATTTTCTAATTATTGAATGTACATTTCAAAAGATAAATTTCCATCTATTTTCTAATTCAAATTTTTCTCAATACACTATTTTAAGTCAACTTGTGAAAACAATTGGGGGCCCCTTTATAAAAGCACAATTTAGCCTTCTGTATATCTTACGTATACCTTACGCAAGCTAAATTGCGAATGCAACCACTATAATCTGCATAAACAGTTTAAACACCTAATCTAACCTTGATAATTTTACTATCTTCTTGTTCACTTAAAATTAGCAGTGGTCTACAGTGTTTTTACATCCGCTATAAATTTAAAACAAAAAAGTTTCAATATAAAATCTAAAAATAATTCAAATAAAACTGTGTCAATTTCCTAGCATTCAACTGTTAGAAATTATTTTATAAAGCAAATATTGAAAAAAACCATAAACATAAGCAAATTCTGATATTAACAACAACCTAAATTTTTACTGCAAAACACAAAAAACCTCGCAGACCACTGGCTTACCAACATGTAACGTAAGAAATATTTATTTATTTATATCCATGTTTTCGAAGTTTGGTCTTTTTTCCTTTTATAAGCGGATAAATTGCCCAAAGGAGAACCAAGAACACAATGCGACGGTTATTTTTCTAGACAAACTTTTTTTTTTTTTTAGTGAATTCATATATATTTATTTCCCTTTTGAAAATTTCAAATTTTTTCAACATTTAAAAATCATCTCTCATCTTCTGACCGCTTGTTACATTAACCCCATTCACTCCGGGGGTTTGTCTAACCAACAACTTTTAGAGTAAAAAGTTTGTGGGAGTAAATATGAAAAATTACTTCCACTCACATTTATTCTCCACAGATTAATATTTTATAAGTCACCTTTAAACTTTTCCAAAAGTTCTTCTAATACATTTCTAACTTTGAGGATGTAAGAAAAAAGTTTGTATAAGCCAAGAATCGAATTTAAAAAAAAATGTGCTAAGATAATTGAATGATAAATCTACGTGGGTAACAAACCTGGCTGGTCTAATCAAACCAAATGGACTTAACACCACTTCTCCATTAGCAAACTTGAAGACTTTTGTACTATTCAAATTCAGAGCTTAAATCACTAGTTTCTCATTTAAATTTCACGGGTAATGCAATTGCAAAGTTTCTTCAAACTTTTTTTTCCAAAGAAAAAAAAAACAGATCCTACAGAAGATTAAATATTGGCGTTCCCAACAGAAAGGGTAACCTTAAAATTAAGTGGTAAACATTATTTTAATAACTCACTTTTAAACTTTTTTAATTAATGACTTTAAGTTACAACATAAAACACTGTTTATGGGTGGATTAATTAATAGTTTCAGTAATTAGAAAAAATGTGTGGTTAAATTTGCTTACTTTTTATTTTTTAATACGTATTTTTCCATTTTTTAATTTTTTACGCTATAAATTGGGTTTTAAAAACTTAATTATTTTAAGGATTTTCTCATTAATGACTCATTTAATAAAAAACTAACTTTGAAGTAATTATTTTTTCCTGCAATTTTTATATGAAGGCATTAGCAAATAAAAAAACTCATTTCAAAAAAAAATCCCCAATAGGAATACTAAAAGCTTTGTCAGTGATAGAAATCGATAGAATTTGAACCTATAAAACTGTCAGTTGAAAAAAGAAGATTAATTCAGTCATATTTCATCAGAGAGGAAATTCTTAAAAGTGTGAACACACTGATTGCTCCATAAAACATCTCCATTCTTCACTCATCTATTTCATCTTGATTGACTTTACAATTTGAACAGGAAATAATTCAAACAGTTGAATTCAACAAATATCATTTTCTCTCTTCTATTATTAAAATTTATTTTGCCTACTTGAATTATCCTAGTGTAAAAAAAACAAAAAAAAAAAAAAAACTTTTCAAAATGAAAAACTGTTGGGGGAAGAAAAAAATCCCAAGAATTTAAACATCATGAATAAATAAGAACATGGGTTATATCAAAAGATTTTTCTTATGAATAATTCAAGATATAACTTTTTTTCGTTACCTTAAAAAAAACAAATGAAATCATATTTCCGAAGAAAAATAAATGACATTTACATGAAACGTTTAATATTTTTCTTTATTCGTTTCTATTTGAATCCATAAGGATCAGTAGAGGGAATTCATTCCTAATCTTGGACGTACACGCCTGAATTAAATGCAGTGTAGACCCTCAGGGAGTGAAAATTGGTCATTGCTTTTAATGGAATGAAACACTTGCCACTTTTAATGCATGTTTACAGGCACTACGTTTTCATGCCTAATTTCCCCCTTTCACTTTAAAAGTTTTTTTTCTTACTCTTTCTTCAGTTCTAATCAACTAAGATTCAATTGATAGAGAGCAAAAACACTAAAGATGTTAATTCGTATCACTTTTTTAAATAATTCAATATTAAAGGGTCAAGATCCAATAAAAGAAAAAACTAGGACGATTGAACTCCTCACAAATTATTTTCAAAAATCCTAATTTGATTTTAAAAAATATTTATCTCTTGTTAAATAGTTGAAAAACAACATCATTTTGTATTGACGCTCTATTTAGCACGCGACCAATACGTCACTTGCCTACACCGGACAATAGTTGGGCATTAAGAAGTTGACGCTACATTTTCACAGATATAATCATTAAGCAAGCAAGACTTACGCGACCTCTGGTGCTTATTCCGCGATTGTTTTTTATTGGGTAGAACACGCGGTGGAAGCGACCTCTACAAATCACTACTGCGCAAACTAACTTTGGTGGTTATACTGAAACTTAAACTTCCGAAATGAGCAATAATAATCAGTCAATGGCAGTTCTGCGCATCCCGTAAATGTTTAGAAGTTCACTGGATAACTCTAAATGTAAATTAACACAAGCTCTCTATATTCAAACACAAAGCAAACTAAGAAACTTAAATTATGATCCTAAATACGACCCCCTTAATTATATTTATAAAATGCACAAAATAAGAACATCAATTACTTACTAAATCGATTTTCAATTAATCAATACGCAGTAATAAAACCAGCAGACATAAGAGTAAGTAAATACTTAGTTAAGCCTTCATGTGAGAGCTGCTATCATAGAAGAGCAACATCACTTCAGGGGGGGAATGTATAGTTATAAATTATGGAATCGCGTGAATGAAACATTAGGGTTGCTGCTGCTGTGGTTATGGAATAGTAAATATACTTTGGATGAGGATTTTATTTACTAAAACTTTTATTTGACTTAACAACGGCAAAAAAACCTAAAATATTAACGAGCATTCACTGTTTTGCAACTCTCAACAAGACACACAATAAAACTTTTAAATAAAACCACTACAGAGCAATGTCATTTAAAATTTATATACAAAATGACATCAACCTGCATAAACATGTGTCAGACAAATGTTAAATAAGCAAACAAGATCAAATCTAATTACAACTCAAAACTGACCACGAATAATTCTCAACATCTCAAGAAAATGACAACACCCAAGACAATTCCAACTTGTGAAAGGTGTCTAAAAACCACAACTACAAATGCACAACGCACAGACGATCAATGGTCTTTTGTCAGCATTCCAATTCCCAACCCTCTCATCTTTTTTTTTCTTTTATATTTTTTATAAAGATAAATTCCAGGACAGAACAAAAACATGTCAGCTATTGATAAAAATTACCACACTCTGACATTTTCCCATGACAAATTCTAGAGAGCAAACATTTTTTTCACCTTAAAAAAAATTCCCTAAAATATCATTCTCGTCCTCTAAGAACTTTTGGAAAAATGTCGTGAAGAATGTGCAATTTTCAACATTGTGTCACATTGATGAAAAGAAATACGGCCTGGGAAATTGTAAACACCTATTTGACTCAACTTTTTTTTTTCTTATGTCTCCTTTGAGGTTTCAAAATAAGATATTCCCAATCTCTTCCCTAGTAGTGGAGGTGATTGCTAATATCAGAAACAGATGTTGACCATAAAGAAGATGGCGAATTGAAACCACTGAAAACAATTGAATTTGAACAATTCGTTTACAAAACACGCCAAAAGCATTAGCAATCGCTATCAGTCACACACTTGTAAAATTAACCAAAGGGGTTGTAGCTCCTATGAACATAAATTCACAATATTTTTTCTCCTCTCAATATTTAACTTCCATTTAACCTATTTCTTATCTTTAAAAATCTTAATTTCAAAATACCAGTATTTTAGGGTATGTGAAAAGTCCTCACTTATTGGTGTTGAAATTGATAGAGGTAGAGGTCAAGACAGCTTAGCTCTCAGCAGTAAACGTCATTTCACGTGTTTAATATTTGGCAGAGTTAAAGTGAAGCTCATAAAGTGGGTGAAAAACGAGGTGCTTTCAAAAATATAATCAATACACATAAAAAACACACTTGAAAAATATTCCAAAAGGTGTAAATTAAGAGAAAAAACTTGAACTTCATATTTTATTATTTTTACCAAAACTTTTCTCAACTTTTCACACAAAATTATAAATTATAATTTAATAACCACTCTTCACAAAACAAAAACTACTGAGTCATTCTACTGAAAGTTTCATTTGCTTTACAAATTCCTCTAACCTAAAAATTTATTAACCTCTAATTTCCAAATATTCAACCTGTCTTCAGGTCATTTGAATGTGGTTTGCACAATTATCTAGTTGCAACACACTTTTCCCTACTCAATTAAACTTCCACTTTAACATAACCTTTCATTTGGCACAACTGCCAAACTCTAAGCAAACACTCATCCAAAATACACTCAACCCAAAAGCTGACATCATCAACTAAGATTTATAACTTCTCTTTTCATTACTTTCAAAATATTTACAAAACGCAACTTTATTAACTTACATAAAAAGTGATGTAAAAGCAAATCAACACATGCTCTTGAATAACATTCATTACTAAAACCTGAATGTTTAATTTTTCAGATGCAATTAACAGGCTGATTAGATCTCCAGAGGCAGCAACAGGTAAAAGAGTGTTACTTTATTCATGATGAAATAATTAAGTTGGTTGTTGAAACCCAAATCTCAATGTGTTTTGTTGACTTTTAAAAAAAAAAAAACGTTTTCTCGACAAAAGCTGACCAGATGCTTAATCGAATACCCTAGTGGGGTATTCGAGGGGAAAACTTGATAAACGGAGCATGGTGTAATCAATATTGATTTCTATTCCAGAGCTCAAGTTTTTTCAATCCAGATGATTGGAATTTGACTTGAGTATTAGTGATCCCTTGGTATAATAAAAAGGCACTTATTTTCAACATAAATATGCATCTGGTGTCATTTTTATGTTTTTTCTGTTAATTTAATGCTCACTCGAGTGAAGTTGTCTTTTTTTCAATGAGAACATGGGTTGCTTTATTTAATTAAAGTTGAGACGTGTGTGAATGCTAGTTTTAATGTGTTGCAGGAAAATGTCGGGTTCAGTTTCTGTTGAGTAAATAATTCGATTTTTTTTTTGCTTTCTGCTGTCATTAAACAGAGTTGGCATTTTATGTTAGAGAAAATAGGATTTGCATTTACAGGGAAATAAAATTTCTTCCTCCTGAGTTACTTTTGAAAGTATTTGCTGTTTCAACTTGTAGGCAATTCTCACTTTCAGGAATACATACTGTATCTCTTTTTATGGCAAATGGTAAAATACGGGTAAAATTTCTTGCAGGAAGTATAAGAGACATTGGCAACAACAGAAAACTCTGTGGGCAAATCCTTTTCCAAAAAGTATTTACATACGTTCTCTGCATACACAAAATACTACAATTCCTTGAAGCTGAAAATAAGCTAAAGCCTTGTTAGTACTTGCTCCAATAAACTCTTTTAGCAAGCAGGATATTTTCCCCTTCAATAACCTGTTTGAGCGGATATTGTATCGCACATGTAACTGTATCAAATCAGGAAACAGTAGAATTGTCTGCAATGCTTGTAACAGCATATACTTTCCTGCCAATAACGTTGTGCTGCAATGATTATTGCAGTCTTCAATCATTAATCCATTAGAAGACCAGTTAGGACAATTTAGGACACAATACAAATATGCAGTTTTGGTCACGTGATCTAAACCAACCAATAGGATCAATTGTTGTGGACTAGCTGGGCCACAAAATATTTTATTTTATCCCAACTTGTCTCATGGGTCGAGTGTCCTTTAAGCAGGTTTTAACCGGGAAAGATGGAGACATCTACAAATTTAAATTTCATATTGTAGGTTTTACACACCTTTTAACTCTTTTAGCCACTCAAGAAGATGTTGAAAAATTTAAATTAATATTTCAAGTGTTGCACAGCAAGTTTTGAAAGCTAATTCCTCAATCTGACACTGCAATAGACTGCTAATATTCTATTTGCTTTTATTATCAATGACTTGCCAAATTTCTATAATAGAAATAAAATCTACAGCGCACGTTTCTCTTAAAATGATTTGTTTTTTTTTTACATCATCCATTTCAAGGTGTACAGCTTTATCTTTTTAACTTTTTTCTGCATAGTCATAAATAACCACAATTTTTTTAACCTCTTAAAATAACAAAAACTTAAAAAACATAAATTGTAAACTTACAAGACACGTCAATGATTAATACTTTTATCTTGGTTACATAGATAAATGACATTCCACGTTTGACCTCGATTAATACCTAAATGTATAAATCGATTTTTACATTTCTTCCAATATTCCCTCCCACCATTGCTATTGACATTTTCAGTCTTTTGTTTACAGAGGTCAATCCTCTGACTATCACTACAGTCAGACTTTTCTGACAGTTTCTCAATTGGCTCATGGCGATGGGTAGCTTCAGACAAAGTGCTGTGGCATAACCACAAAGAGGTGAAGCGAGGAAATGGAGCAGTCAAACAAAAGTTGGCAAACCAGATGTTTGGTTTGCTGAGAGCTGACTTGAAGACAAATAACACTCTTTTTTATAAAATCCTTTTTTGTGTGGTATTATTTCAAGTGGTTTCTCATTTTTCATCAACCTTTTTTGTTGGAAAAATACTATGTGGGCGTTGGGAGTTGTTAACGAAATTTTGCTATTAGTGATGTTTCACAGCATGTCAAATGGGGTGATATTTACTGGATGCACGTGAGTTTGGAAATTGAATTAAGGTGACAGAATGATATTTTTCCTAAACCTCACCAAAAGAGGTGAGATAATGTAATTCTTCAAGTCCCACAAGAAAGGACAGTGTAGGGTTAAATCAATTTGTTCTTCAATTGGCGCTGTCTTGTGATGAACATAACTTCTGTCAACCACAAAGATAGAATTCCAAATGTGTGCGTTATGTTCCTCAGGCGAGTTTCCTCTTTTCACAAACCAGATTAAGTTCGTATGTTTTAATTTTCCTGCTTGAGTTATTGAGTGAAAAGTTTGTGTAATTATCATTTTGTTTTCAAAAATGGATTTTCATTAATAGAATTGTTTATTTAAATTCAATATTAGACGTCAACGTCTAGTGCGTTGTAGGTTTACATTCTTTAAAATAAGTTTTGACAGAAGATCAATTTTGGTTATAAAGTTTATTCAATGAATCTCGAAAGCCAAAGTAAACGTTTCAATGCATCAGTTATTGAACGCTCCTGCTGCTAAGTAATGGAGAGTTTCGGATGAATTTTTAATCATTTTTAAATGAAATCATACATTTTAATACTTCTTTTGCGCACAAATTTTGACTCTATTAATTTACTTGGGCCCTTGAGAAATTATTAATGTAGAGAGATTTTCGAAAAAAAAATTTAGTGTGATTTTGTAGTTATTTACATTAAAGTTAGATGCAAAAAATGAAAAAGTGGCAAAACCGACTGTATTTGGTTTAACGCATAAATCATAGAGGAAAATTATAATTAATCATATTCAGATAAGTAGATATATCAGGAAACGTGTATCTTGGAAATATGGATCCAAAGAAATTATATGGATTGGAAGTCCCTTAAGTCTAATTAAAATATGGAATATTTTCATTTTAAACTAAATTAGGGTTCAAAATTGAGAAGTTTAAGTATTGAATACGTATTTAGACGATTCCAATCTTTTATTTAAACCCAACTTGTCTTATGGGTTTAGTGTCCCTTTACGTTGAATGTACTTACCAGTAGCTGCATTCAAATTGAAAACTAAACTGTGACTTAGGTGAGCCTAACGAGGTGTGACGTCATTAGTAATGATCCCCTGCAAAAATCAGTTATTAAATGTGACGTCACTCGTCTGTAAAACCATAGTTTAGTTTAATATATGAATGCTCCTACTGAATTCAAAATTGACTGAATGAACGGACCAAACTTACTTAGTTGAATATCAACTCAACTTAAAAACGTGGTTTTTACATATGGTATTAAATTTTAACTAGCTATCCACAATATAAATATTTTTAAAGTTTGTTATTGTTACAATTTAAAAAAAATTTAAAATTAAGTGCAGTTTGTTCGCAATATTAACTTTTCTTTATGGATTTATGCAAAACTTTAGAAAATATTTTCCAGAGTAAAGGAAGCAAACATCCAACAGTCTTTAAAAATTTAATATTTTAAATTTAAATCACAAAACTAGCTATAAAGTACTTCAACCTGTATCACTATTTACTGTGACAACTCTTTTAATAATTGTAAATCAACCAATTAAATAAAGAATTATTGACTTGTTAATAACACTATTGCACAACACACATTTCGACTCCTCTCACCAGCAAACACGCCAATAAATTCCCCCCGAACAAATCTCATCATTGATTTCATATTCCCTAAAACTTTAATGAAAACCTAAAAAAAAAAACACCATTAATCTCAACAAATATATCAAGAAATGAAGCGTAACCAACAGCCAATCGAATCACGCGTAATCCCCTTCGATAGAACCAATATAAAAATCAATCACACTATTTCATGTGACAATCCTCTTACACCTCTCACTGTCAAATTCGTGGTGACAGGTGATATTTTATGTGTCATCCATTGGCCGATCAACAAACTGCTTCTCGCATCCTCGTAGGTTTTTCTTGCTGACTTTGCTTTAGCCGGTTTTTACTGAAACCTGACCATCATCAAATGGGAGCGATGCAAAAAAAGAGTAAAGTGCAAATGCATAGGGAATCGATATAGGTGAAAGAGTTGTTTGCCCAAATTGGAGTGGTGCCATACACGTGCAAGAGTTATTACTAGGGATCAGCAGAAAGAAAATTACACCAATCAAAAGCGTTTTTAAAATCTTGGATTACAACTTTCCTTTTACTTAGATTTTGCGTTTTATTCACCTATAAATTCCTATATTGGCAAAGTTCACTCGTTTCCTTTTGCTTTTTATTCAGTTTTCTTTAAAAGTTTTAAAATTAAATTTTTAATAAGGTCAAATGTTATTTTATTTAAAAGTTAAATCCGTTTTACATACTTCAGTTTATTACGAAGTCTAAAGGTTCGGTTTCTTTAGGTTAATTTTAAAGTGTAGGTTTGGGGTATTTAAGATTCAATTTGATGATCATTCATTTTTAATTACAATGTGAAACACTATAAATGCATTAAAAAGTTAAAAGTTGCTCGCGCTCTCTACAAGTCATTGAAGACATGAAAACGATTACTCTTTGTAACTTTAAGTCAGAAGTTTAAAGAGACAATCAGTCAACTTGACGCCTGCACTTTTGACATTTACCCTGACATAGTCAACTACATGTGAATCTCGATGTTGAAGGAATGGAACTATGGCAAACATGGGGTTATTACATACTCTGGCCTCTCATTCCCAACTACAACCGCTTAAATTTCTATTGGTAACAAAATTCGGCTAGAAAAGTTTTTTACCATTGGTTGTGTATTCAAAAAACAATTTACAATTAATGACCAATAAGTTGATTACTTTATTTTATTTAAAATCAGACTGTTGAGGGTTGATTGACCCTTTAAGAAACCTTTGACTTTAACGTTTCTTGACCCCCATTTAACCAACCATTCCTTCAAAACAAAAAAAATCCACCAAATATATTATTTTAAAAGTTAAAATATCAACAATGTAATTAAATTATTTAAAATGTAGAGATTTCAAGTTTTAATCCTTACATTGCAAAATTAATATATTTTTTTAAAACACACCCCTATTTCTCAAAACCTCTTCAGAAGAATTTTTTTCAAGATTTCTGAGGTCAACTTGGGACATTTTTCCGGACCTTTTAGTCATCACTTATTTTAATTAAAAAGCTCCACTTGGCGATGCCACTAATAAAGTAGAGCGTTTAGTGTTGAGAGAAACGGCAACTGTATATATTCATTTCCAATTTCATTTTCATTTCATAAAGTTGCAGCTCCTACTTGAGGATCATTTAAAGTGTTGGATTTCAGCCTTTTACATTTCAAAACCACACACTAAAATAAAAAAATATTAAATTCCTTAATTCGTTAGTCACTGGAATTTAAAAATAAAAACAACGTTAAAGTTTTAGTAGTGGGATTATTAAAGGTTCACACTGTGTGGTTTTTGCTCTTTTTTTCTACTCTTAACAAGAACAAAGTTAGGAAGTTTAAGTATTTAAGCCCATAAGTCTTACATGAACATCAAAGAATTTTTGATATTCTTAGAGTGTAGACAGTCCAACCACAAGAGCAGAATTATTACTCAACCCAATTGCACTGTTAATATTAAGAATTATTAATTGCGCAGTTTTCTTTAAAGTAGTTGGATAAGTTCAATTTTTGGAAAAGATTAAACAAGCCCATTAAAATCTTTATAGCTTCGCCAAATGGTTTTAATATTGAATAGCACTCTTTGAAATTATCTAAAAATAATCCATGTTTAAAATTTAAAAATATGATACAATAATTATAGTTAAAAAAATAAATGCATTACAAACTCACTGATATTTCAAAGGATCTGCAATAGAATAAAAAAAATTCTATATAAAAAACTTCCCATTTCTTCAAATTTTCCACAAACCTGACCAACCATAGAGTATTCCACTAGAAAACTAAACGTCCAACGGTCCAAATCATTAAAATTATCTCCCAACAGAAACACAAAAGAATGGAGCACCCTATTTTTAAACTGGATGAAAACTTTTCCATCAATTTACCAAATCCTCCAACATCTTATGCAATGAATACAGATGCAGAGGAAGTTCAATTTATTTTCAATATCAATCCCCTAAGCCTTAATGCAGGCGACCATACTATCCAGAAGCTTTCATACAAAACATTTACAAAGAACGACCTAGAAAAAAAAAATGAGGATTCAGTAGCCAACTTTGCATATAATTCCGTGTTTGCAATTGAATCAAACAGTTGACAATTCAAGTAAACAAGATTGAGAAAAGTTAATTAACTTGTGTGTTTGTCACACTGTGGCAATTTTCCAAAACAAGTGTCCTACCACTTCCTACTTTGGTATTTTCCACTACGACTCAATTTAAACTGAAAGACAACTACAAACATTCCATATTATTATGCCTTCAAATGAGAATTTCAATCAATAAAACACTTAGTACCACATGACAATCTCATAGAATCTTTAGGTAAATCCTTGATGCACTCTCTTATTAAGCTAGCACTTTAATGTTCTTGTTTGCTTGACCTTCCTGGCCACCAGGGTGCTTTTCAACTGACAGCTTGAAAGGATTTAGAGTAGGAAATCTTGTGGTCGTTTGTCTTTGAAAATATCAAATCTCCTTAGTAGCTAATCTAGCTAAACGTACTTCTTTTTTGTAAATATTCAGAAGAGGAGCACCTGCATGTAATTTCACACTCTCCTGTTTTGTTACAATGAGAAGTCAACTGTGCCATTTGAATGTAAATGGAAGTTGCAAGTGTTTCATTAGGGATCATCACAAGAGCAAATATTTTAAATGTATAATTCATTTATTTTGTTAAAAGATTAAGTTAGTTGTTTTTATTTACTTGCTTAAAACTAAACTTCTTTTAAAGTTTACATTTTATATGGATATCTCTAAAGGACTGCAATATAAAATTTGCAGTAGTTTGAACACATATTTAGCTTACTGTGACCAACCAAATTAAAAGTCTTCTAGATTAAATATATAATATACTTTATAAGAACTTTTGGTTTTAACAAAATAAATAAACAAGTTTGAAAATCTTTTTTGCAAAATTACTCTTTAAAGTAATACTATATAATTTACAACCTTAGAATAAAGACTCTTTGTGCTCTTAAAACTGAAAGTGATCCACTGCAAGATTTCTGTATTGATTTTACTCCAAGTTATAAGTCAAGAGATGCCAATCTTTAAAAGTATGAATTACACATTCAAAAAACTTTGAATATTAATAGAAAAAACTCCAGAATTAATAACATATGATAATCAATAAAATTACCATAAATAATAAATTTTTTCATTTCCATGTAATTTATGACTTCTTAAAGATCACTACAACAAGAGACAAGCCACATCCTTTTGTTTCCCAACGACAAAAGAAGAAAAAAAGTATTTTTTTTCCGTGCAATAATCTCTTACAACAGTAATTGCGAGTAAGGAAACTGTCTGCACATTCCATTGTACCCTAGAAAAAAAAGGCGAATCCTTCCTGATTATCTATTGATTCAGCAATCAGAAAAAAAGAACCCAAGAGGAAATTCAGCAGACGAAAAGAACACCTTTGTTACACCCGGTTGGCACCTACAACTAGAGACGAGTTGCATTACAAAACAGTAAATTTTGATCTAGCCGCAACTCATTACCATGACAGAAAAGCCGGCATTCAATTGGCAATCACGAGAAAAGACTGGAATAAACAGTATTTTCTTTTTTCCACTCACTTATTTACTCTTTTCACTTTTTCTTCCACATGACTAGACTACATACAACCTGTCACTGACGATGTAATTGGACAGTTGAGCAGAAGATATAAGTAAAAATGAAAAAGTGTCAAAATTCATGGAGTGGATAATAGAATTTCTAGCTTTGAACAAAAGTGATATGTGTGAAGGAAGAATATAGATTTAGAGGAACTACAAATTAAATAAGATCAATCTGCTGTCATATTTTTTAAAGTACCTTTTTGTGCTTGTATAGACTCATTCACCAAAATATTCATAAGATACATGCTCCACTCTACGATATTTTAATGAATTATTGACATCCGTACCCAATCGGGGTGAGGTCTACTTTTGAATCAAATTTCTTGAGCTTGAAGAATATCTATATAGCTATTCTAGTACTTCAAAGGTTCCCGCAATCTTCAACATGAGAACAAATTCCAAATATAAATTCAATTTAATGACTCTAGTCATCCACATTTGGAATCTCATAAAATTACGCCATAGCCGTGCTGCTGTAATTACTAAAAATGCGTTAAGCAGTTGTTCCAGGTTTAAAAAAACCAGACATCTATTCTGTTGTCTACAATTGATTATTTCAATCTGCAACTAAAATCACACTGTAATCAATCAAATCGACTCAAATATGATTACTGCGCAATTGAACAGACAATTTAAAACAGCAAGAGAAGTCTAACTCAATTCCTTATATCGAAAACCGGTGCAAAGCAACGATTAAGTATTTACTAGTAATAGTTAGGCACTTGAAACCCAATTTTGTTTGGTTTATATTTATCCAAATAAAATTTTCAGCTTTATTTACATTTCATAAAATATAGATGTTAAAAATAATACTTTTTGAAATGACTCAACTTACTGCATTCAATATTCCCATCAATGCACTAATTCTAACATCGTATTAGACGCATTCAAAGTTCAAAAAGTATTTGGTTTTTATCTTGTTTAAAAGTCATTTATGTAGATGGCATAACACCTACACCAGTGTCTGGTCTGCCAATGAATGCGCCCATTTCTAAAACAACTAAACTGGACTACAATCTTAAAACAGTTGGTTAATAGTAACCCAACATTGAATGAGCCCGTATTCTCTCACCACAAATTGGATCAAAATTCAACCCAACTTTGATTTTTTTTAGCTGAATTGACCTAAAGTATTCTGGGTTAAAGTTAACCATTTTGAGTCAAATTTCCCAACTTAGATTAATTTAACCCAATTTATGGTCGGAGGAATGTGGGTGTTGGGATTAATATTAACCCAACTGTTTTAAAAGTGTAAACAGTTTATCAATTGCTAACTTTGACTTCAACTAAAATGAACCCACCTGAAATTTAATCCGCGGTTAGTTTTACTTCCCGCTTGAGATATTAAGTACTATCAAATTTAGCCTCAATCCACTTTTTTATATTCCTACACCGATAATAAATTTCCAAAATTATCCCTTATAAATTATACTCCTTAATCGCGACATCATTTAGAAACTCTTACTTCCCTCCTTTTTTTTTCATAGTCCACTTACATGATCATCTGTAAAGCGGATTCATTCATCCAGCAAACATAAAACTTTACTTGTTCCTCTTTTCAACATGCACATTTTGTTGAGCCGTTTCTTGTTACGAGACGACAGTACTTGACTTTATGTCATACAGACCAATGATCAAGAAAGTCGCTAATAATATTTTTTATTGGCCAAGTAGAGAAGTGAACAAGGTCGTTTCATCAAGAATGAAGACTTTTATACATTTGATGTTTCATTGTGGCTTTTCTCGGAAAAATCATTCCGAGGTGAGTGAATTACAACATTTGAATAATTGGTTTTAATTGGGTTGGAAATTCAAAATGATAGATGATTTATCCGGCATTGAGCTGACAGGAACCATGAAAGAGTTCATTTGTAGGAGATGAGTTATTTGAGAGGTGAAGGTAATGATTGATGCCATGTACTCTGCCCTTCAAATCAAATCAAGTCAAGTCAAAGTTAATTTGAATTCAAAAAAGGTATTTTCATTGAAAAATTGATTTATGAGGAAATAATAAAGATAGAAGAAAATATGACACAATAAATCATTGTCTAGATGAAGTAAAAGTCACGTTTTGAATTTAAAATTTTTTTTTTTTTTTAAATATATTTCGGGCCCTCTAGTGGTAACTTATTTTTCTATAAAGTTTTTCTTTCACCCCAAACGTTTTTCAAACGCGTTCAATTTTTACTCATTTGATGTGCAACAAATTTTCTGCCCCAGATAAGATGCCAAAAAGTAGGAAAAGAACCTCATCATTTCGTGCAATTTCACCAAACCGCACAACCATTGCCAAAATAAAAATGTCCGAATAAGTTAGACTAACAACCTTTTCTCCTTCTTTTTATTCGCAAGGCCCATATGAGTTAAACAGGCCTTATCGCAAACGGGCCACTCGTCCACAAGAAGAAACTAAGAAAAGAAAGAATCATCCAAGTGAATTATCTCAACTAAAACCGCAAAAATAAAACACTCCAACACTTGTGCAATCAACCACCATAAACACTCCATTACCCAGCTTAAGACTATTGTAGATAACACCTTGTAATGTTTTGTGGCACTATGCCATCACGCAAATCACACACATTAACCCAGAAAAGATGACTCACGTTGCTAATACATTCTGATAACTTAATCTCGCTATAACAAACATGAGAAATCCTAAGTAAATGCACAGGAGAATAAATTTAGCGCGGTTGAAAAATCATGTGTGAAGATCTTTAATATTTTTCTTGTACATCTCTTACTAACCTCTTTGGCAATTCGCCAGTAGTAGGAAATTGTCAATTGATGGGTGAGTGGACTTGAGAATGGAAAAAGATGAGTTTTCCAGAGATTGATTTCTGGACGCAGTTATTTTGGGATTAAATTTTCAATATCGTTGGGGATTTTAGAGAAATAAGAGATACAAGTTAGGCAAAAAAATAGGTCAAGGATCGATTAATTTTGATGGTGTTTTTAATGAGGAGTAAATTATCATTGATTAAATATGTTGTGGTTATTAAGGTAATAAGTAATTAAGGTGAATTATCCGCACGTTGATAAATCATTTTGGACAGTGCATAAACTGATCGATGGGGTGGGAAAGTAGTGTTTCTTAAAGGATGAAAAGCAAGTGTTCAAACAGCTCAATGACATTATAGCCGAATTCAAAATTATGATTTTACGATTTAGTTTATCTAGCAGACTTTCGGAACAATTTCTTAATTGAGGTTTGTTGCAATAATTCGCCACCAGAAGCGCAAAAGTTGATACTTTGGTAATGTTACAATTGAAATAATTTTTTAAAAATCATAATGATACAACTCCTAAAACCTTTGTAGACATTACTTATTATACAACAACAAAAAATTTATTGTTACATTATCTCAAAATCATTTCGATTTTTTGGCGGATTTGTAATCGAACGCAATGCCCACACTTTTTTTTACTCAATGATACCCTTACAACCAGTAACAGCGTTTAATACTAAAAGTGATCTCTCTCAAGCACCTACTGGTAAGAGGTGACTCCATGTACTTACTGAGAGGAAGCCACACCAATATAGCAAAAGAGGTTTTAAATCCCAAGTAAAGCCAAACACTGATCAGAACCCAGCAATAATTCGAAACCCGCCATTATAACCTTAAACCCATAAGGCAGCATTGTTTATATAAGATTGTCTACATAAGGCGTCCCATTACTCGTCATTCAGATTTAAATTGATCAAATACAACATAAAAATTAACGTTTTCCAACACTTCAATTAATTTTTTACATAAAGCCAGACAACTTTCTTCAAATTTTATGTTCTCCCATTTAAACTTCTCTCAATCCTACAATTAAACAAACTCCAAACTATCTCCAACTTTTCAACTCACTGAAATAAACTTAAAATAAAGCACCCACTCAAATTCAGCAGTAAAACATTACAGCCTAGTTTCAACTTAACCATCAATAAAAATACAACTAACTGCAACCGTATGTACGCCACTCAAATGTATCGTCTAAGAAAGTCGATTAAAAAAAGAAATAAAAAAGACATGACGAGTCATTCAATCAAAACCATCTACTTTCCACCTTGTCAAGTTAGAAATGAATTTATTGACCCACAGTCCATCCAAGAAAAAAAAATCTTAGGATGATGAATGTAGAGTGATTTAACCTTCGTATAACCTCATTAAGTCCAAACAGAGCCAATTGAGAGACCGAAGTGTCAACAGCATTAATTAACAGTGCATTATCTGCTTATACAGAGTAAACTTTCACCTAAATTACCCTCTCATTTAGTTTTAAGGTGGAGGCAAAAGACAAAATCCTTTAGCTACATCCCATATGCCACAGCTGTGCTCAAATCTCATTAGTTCACACTTCATTACACAACACTTGAGCATACTCATTACTAAGTCTTTGAGATTTATTTCAAGAGCTTTTTTAATTTTTGCCATTTTCCCTTCCCAAACTTGGGCAATCAAAACACGTGCTCATTACTATTCCGTATTGTAATTAAAGGAAAGAATTGAAACATATTTTGAATTGTAAATTTGATAAAAATCTTGCAATTAAGTCTGCCTGTTTTAAATATTTAAGTTTCGTTTTCAAATTCACAAATGCAAAAATGCACAACACACCAAATTCGAAAATTAACAACAAAATTAACACCCAAACAATTTTTTTACGGACCAAAAACAGATTTAAATATTCCCTAAACAACCCAAAAAAAGTAAATTTTTTATACGACGCACTCAATTTAATAAAATAAGCTAATTAATTCAGCAGTTGCAACAAACAATTTTTCTACACAAAAAAGCTTTTTGTTCAGATTTTGTTCCAACTTGAAATGCAGTAATTTTATGGAGTTTTAATTTATTTTATTACTCTTGGAAACTTTTTATGAGCTAATTTTTGAACATTGTAAATCAGACTTTACAAAAACAGCCGTAAATTTTGAATATTTTTTAGAACTTATATCATCTTTTCTGTCTGTCGTGAGTGATCAACTTGATGTTCAACTGCCCAAACAGTTGTTTACACACATGATTAAATTCCAACGAGCAACATTGACACGAGATCTTTTCGTTTCATTTCAAATTTCGCCATAAGCGATCAAGTTGATTCACTCCCCGAAGTCATCAGAACGTATTTGTAATTTAAAAGCAAACAAATAAGATTACACCAATACACAAATTAAATTTTGCACCAAGATCAGAATTACAATTGCAAAATTTAGTTGCAGGAACATCCTTAAACATTCTATTGGAGAAAAAAAAGAGTCACGTTTAAATAATTTAATCGTCAAAATTAAAAAAAATCCTCTTAAATAATTAAATATTTTCATTTTCGAATAACTAATCTCATTAACAGTCATCTATTATTCTAATTTTTAATTAACTGAAAATGACATTCAAAAATAGTAAAAAAAAAAATATTCAAACTCCATTTCGTTTTATGTAATTTTCGAACATGACATTCTAAATAAACTAATTTAAATTGACAGTTCAATCAATTCTCAACTTGTTCTCATTTACAACTTAGCAAAAAAAATAAGTTCGATTTGAAAGTAACTCAATCTACTTAAATTGGGTCTGATGCAAATTACACCTTCTCTAAATTTAATCAGATAGCAAAAACGCCTTCATCTTATCAAATTATTCAAAATGCTTAAATCATTTACACATTCCGAATTATTCATTCTAAAATGAATAATAATTTTTAAAATAAATTCACATGTTGTCAATGTAAACTAACCACTATTTCAGGCAATGGAGTAAAGCGGACGTACCAGGCGTCAACATTGCCAGAAAAGAAACCTTTGTTAAAACTCACTCTGGTGGCAAAAAAAATCTCTTAACTTTTTTCTTTCATTTTTCAATTTCTCCACCACTTTTTAAATTTATTTTTCACTTTACTCGTGTTATTTTCCTCTTTTCTCCTTGGCAAAGACTCATTTCCAATGCAAACATACTTTGATCCATAAGTTTTCACCATCTGGCTTTACAATTAATGGCTTACAGCTTTTGCAAAATGTTCTGCAAAAGCAAAGAACAATCTAATCAATAATCTAACAAAATATTGACTTAATTTTTTCAAGGAAATAAAATTGATGTGTTCTTATTAAATTTCCATTTTCCATTATTTTCTTTACCAAAGATAGGCCGAGTACTTACCAAAAAATTGAGCTGGGTAAGCAAAATGGAGTTTTTTTTTTTTTTTTCCTTTAAAGTGACAGTCACTTGAATGGCAGTTCATTTACGCAAAAATGCAGTGTATGACAAGAATGTTCCTTGTATTTTCTCGAGACTTACACCAAAAGAATACACAAGTAGCTTCTTCCACGAACTTATGCCTCTAACTTTTTATACGTGGAAAAAACTTTTAAAGTATTAAGAAATTGTGCTCTTTAACATAAATTTCAATTTCTTTTAATCGCTTGAAAAATGCTAGAAAAGATTTTTTTATCATTTTTATTCTAAAATGTTAATGTTGTCTTTCTTTCTTTATGTAGATCTACTTAATGAAGAATTAAGTCAGAAATTATAATTGGTCCTTTCCTAAGCTCCCATTTAGTTATGAATCAGCAAATGAAGTAAAGGTAAGAGAAACATTCTTTGGTTACTTACATAATTTTTATAAAAAAAAAAAATGAAAAGTTTAAGAGGATTACACTTGTGGGAAATTTTCTACCAGGAAAAAAGACTTTTACAAAATGACTTAATTCTACTTTGTAGCACGTTCCAATTAAAATGATAATTTTGAGTTTTATTTTTGTGAGTGTAGTAAAAATATCACCTTTGGTCTTTTGGCGTTACAGCAAAAATGTTATTAAAAAAGTGGCAAGTAGAAGACCAAATGTAAGAAACAGGGGGGAAAACACAAGAGAGCATCATCTCTAAATTGGGTACACCAACCACAACTAATGACTCCAATTTGGAACGTGAGTTTTGTCTCTTCAGTACTTGTATGTCTTTATTAGGTCCTCTATATATCCAATCCCTGAGGAGATACAATGAGATTTAATGATTACAATCTGCGGTCCTTATCAACACCACAAACTAAGAGGGGAAAATAAGAAAAAAAAAACTATTTCTGATAACTTAAAAATCTTGAACTCAGAGATAACAAATCTTTCTGAAAAGTAATTTTTGAAATTAACATTCTTTGTCTCAGACTTTAGTTTAAAAAATTAAATTAGCTTCAAGAAAATCTAGCCATGTCATTTTCTATGACATACACTCATAGAAAAAAAGTCGCCATTTCACTCCATTTGAGGCGTCTTGCTTGTCCTACGGTGGACTCTGCGCTTGGACTAATTCAACTTTAATTTTGGAGTACAAATACTCCAATTTTGTAGCAACTTACTCCATATCGCAGTTAAACATACTCGTTAATGAGGTAAATCTTTAGAGTACTGCTTAAGGGGGTAATTGCACACCATATTGGAATGTATTTCTACTGCATTTGGAGTTAAAATAAAACAAAATTGGAGTTGAACGACACTAATGGCGGCGACCAGCATCGGACAAGCAAAACGCCTCAAATGGAGTGAAATGGCGACTTTTTTTTTATGTGTGTAGGAAACTAGGCTACAAGTATCGTCATTCTATTCTAACTTGCTATAGTAGAGAATTACTACAGTCGAACGCTTGCAAACAATAACTTATCGGAGAGATTGTTAACCTCTTTAACATCACTTGTTCAACTATTTTAATTTCGATTTTTTGACGCACATGTGCATAGTGGTGCCGTTAAATTTTACAACCCTATTAAAACAATATCAAACAAGACATTTCCAAGATTAAAGAATTTCAAAGAAGGTTGACATTAATTTGACCTTTACTTATAAGTGGCTTTTCCTTTCAAAATGTTGGAAGCGAGAACAAGTGCCGCTAATTTAGTGTCATACCACAATTTTCCATCAACCAAGCTCATATTAGGCTCTTAGTACCAATTAGAACTTATGCCTTAACTCTGTTACGACATATTTTAAAAGATAAAACTGCACCTTATGCATAGGGCCAAAACACCTGGGAGTTTTTATTCACTTGAAATTGACTGCGGGCTCACAATTTCCAAGTTCACTAACTGTCAATTTTCTTCTCCATTAATTTAACTCCCATTTGGCCCTTAGGCTTCAAATATTCTTGGCAAACTTGGCTACGCCAGATGGGACCACAAGTTTTAAAGACTAATTTTTAAGTTGCCTTGTTTTTCTTTTGTGGATTTAACGAGGGTTTATGGGTGTTGAAATCTCATTTCAAGGTGTAAATCATGTTTTAGATGGAGAAAATAATAGACAATAGGGCAATAACGTTGATATAATTTATGGAAAGAAACTCGTAAAACAAAGAAAGAGATTTTGAATGTTAGATCAAGTTTTACGTCTTTGTGGGTTTTTCTAATGGTTTTGGGGAAGTGGAGTTTATTTTGGATTAGATTGCTAGACTTGTCTATTGCAACAAATGGCCTGAAGAGGAAAAGAATTTTAATGGCAACGCTGTTAAAACTTTGATTGTAGAGTTTGAATTTTAATGTTTATAAAGTAACCTATTCAAAATTGCAAAAATGTTGTCAAGCAAACCTAAGACTAAGGAAATGAACTGTATAAAAATAAGGTGTAACATGTGTAATATATTTTGCATTCACTAAAGCTAGGTTCACACTTGTGTTAGAAGTAGGCAGAAATCTGTAGTGCAGTGTTTTGTGATTGACGGACGCAGCGTGCTAACCAAGGCTATTTATCAAACTTCGCTCAATGCTTCAGTCAACTATTCCAGACAATAATTCCGAATTTTAGCTTTGCTTCAATCTAAACAGACATGTGAAGTTAACTTGACCAGAGGTAGGGATAAGGATAAAATCCCTCTTAGGAAAGGTTATCTTTTCCTTTTGTTTAAAATCGAAAACATCACCTGAGAGCAATATTACCCTACACACTTTGAAAAAAACATTGTAGATCACATGACTTAATCCACTTCAGCGAATATCATCTTTCCAGATGATTTCGTTTTCACAATACACCTAAGGTAAAAGTCAAGTGAATTTAACTTTTTAGTAGTTCAATGAATAAAGACCTCTAAAAAAACCCCTTCAAGTCAATTCTTCTAGAAAAATTCAAGACCAATTCAATTTTTTCGCTTCCAAAACTTGCTCAAAACTATTAGGACAAAAATTTTTTTTAAATTTAAAAATAAATTTACACAACTTCATTAAAATATTCTTCCTCCCACAAAATTGACTTCCATCAACCAAATTATGAGAAAAAAAAATGATATACCCATCCAATCAATAAAATGACACGTGCAGAGACCAGACATCCTAATTATTACAAGAAAAGCAGAGAGCTTCATATTTCCTCGCCCAGCAGCCAAAACTTTTCTTCTTCAAAAAAATAAAATCTAGGAATTTTCTCTCTTTATTTTCGATTTTCTGCACTGACTTTATCCTTTGCTTCAGGTGTATTCTTCTTAGCTAATGTAATTGCATCGCGTCTCATATTCACGACAAAACAACCTTTTGAGTAATTTTCTCAGCTTTAATTTCTTCAAGGTGGTGACAATTAGTGAAACGAATGTCAGAGCAAAATAGTAAGAGATTCGCTCGTAAATGTCTAGTCCATCATCGTAAACAAGTTGAATTGTGGTCGTTAAGCCTTACTTTGAAGACACTCTGTCAACATAAGCCTAACTAAGAGCAGATGGTATCAACAGATTTGGGCTCAAAAAACAAACAAAAACTCTTTCTTTATTCCTCTCTTTTTCAAGGAATCAAAAGTTTTCTTCTCTTTTATATCTTCAAAAAAATTTCAATCTACTTAAATTCTTTCTCACCAATACATAAATCTTCATCAGCAATACTCTTGCAATCTTCTTTGAATTCCTTTTTCCACTTTTATTGAATAACTTAATCAATTAAGTTACATCTTATACTTCACTGGTTGAGTTATTACTTCTTTCTAAATGTCTCAATGTACTTAATTGGATTTTTTTTTTGTGTCTTTGGTGTGATGCATCACCTAAATCAATTGACAATGTGAATGGAGGTTGCAACTATTAAATTAAGCGCTGCAATTGTGTGAAAGATCAGAAAGAAAAAATTTAATTAACAAAGCCATGATTTGAATAAGTTCATTTCTCTTAATTGTTTTAGGAAAACAGATCCGCTTATTAAATTCATATTGAAAAAGTCTCTGCTTCTAAGTATTAAAAAAAAAGATTATGCTAGCATGGGACAACACAGTGGTAATTATAAAGTACCTAAAGAAATGCTTCTATACTTTAGTTTTTTATTGCAAATTTTTATATACAAATTAGAGTATTTGCGCAGCTTGACTATATTACACTTATATCTAAGCTTATGACGATTTACGGGATGCGCAGAACTGGATTTAGACCAAAGATTAGTTTTCTGCGCATAGGATAAGTCAAGTTATTTTGTGTTTTAGGTTAGTTATGGAGATTATCTTTTACAAAAATTTGACCATTTTGTCATCATGCGTTAAGATTACGTGATTCCTAAAAACTTGTTGTAATAATATTTTATTTTACTATAAGTAACATCAATTTTTGAATAATTTATAACAAGGTAACATATTTCAATGCATTATGCTCATGTTAGTGGCAGCATTCCCATTACATTGCAGCGGCAATTTCCACAACTAAATTTAGCTCCTTTACTTTTTAGCAACAAAATGAAGTCTACCCAATTTAAAAATAAATTTTATAACTTAATTTACACTTAAATTTAATATGACAGGGCATCCAAATTCATTTAAACAACTCGTCGAAATTCCTCGTCATTCTACAAAGAATTCTAAAAATGCAGATATTTAAATCATACCCTTAATAAGCAACCTCTCGAATGATCGCAATTAAGCTCTTACTGTCACGTGTTCCAAATTCTTACACACGAAATTACTATTTTAAAAATTAACCAAATGAAATGAAAATATTAAAAAGTTAAATCATAAAATTTTCAATCCCAACCATTTGACGTTATTGAAAATGCTTAATTAAACAACATTCATCCAAAATTAATAGTTTCCATGCCTACATTTTTCGCAATTAATATCTGCGACTCTTGAGAATTCTCATTTACCACTTGAAAGCAAATTTGTTGAGCTCTTAACAAAGTTTCCAGCAACATGAGATCCAATGAATGAAAACACTTGATAAGAGACAGCAAGGAGCCTTTTACATTCTCCTTGATGTGTGTACTCTCAATCACAGTGCCAACAACTTTTCAAATTTAATTAAAAATCCTGTGATATTAAAAAAAAAAAAAACGTTGAGCAAAGATGTATCTAACAAATCTAAAAATAGACAAATCAATTACATGTCAATTTGCTAACTTTAAAAATATATCTAAAAACTTTACTCAATTTTCCAATAAATTGCACCAATAAAAAAAAGTTTAAAAATAAAAGAAAATCCAATAACCATTTTTCACTTTCCCAAAAAATTTATTATCAACTCAGCAACAACCTTAAACAAAATCTGATAACCTCAACATTTGTCAATATCAAAGACACTTCCTATTCATCATAACGAGTGGACGTGCTGAAGCATATCAGTAAATAATGATGACTTAACTATACAATGACATGTTTACTATATATACAGTTATATAGTGAAATATCATTAATTCAGAGAGAAAGTTGGTTGCTGTTTAGATAACAAAAAAAAATAATATATTCATTTTTTTGAGTTTAGGAGAGTAAAAAAGCGTGTTTAAAAGTTTGTACATTAATTAAACGAATTTCTTCAGCACCACTAATTAGATAAATAAATTAAAACTATCAAGAAAAGATGTTTAATTTGTTTTAAATAATGAATTGCTAGATTTTCCGATATTTTGTCATTGCATGTAGTGTACTTCTTCAATAAATAATTTTGATTTGTTATTTTGATGACTCATTAAGACCCCAGATTACAGGTCGCATTTTTTTGTGGTCTGGATGATAGCAAGTGTTACTTGACATGAATGCCCAACTGACATCTCAGCGCCCTTTTGGTGGGGAAAAAAACATGTCATCAAGCATCCTATAACTTTTCTCTGCAAACATTATACAAAAAGCTTGTCACACGATAACCTATTTCATACAGCAAAATTGCACGTAACAAAAGACTCGCTTTTTTATTCTTCAATAAACCGTGTAAACCTGTCTTCAAAGACCTTTAATTAATCTCACCTGACACCCATAAACCATTTTTACACCAATCAATATACCTTTTGTACATACAACCATATTTCATTCACAAAATAAGCCCCACACTAAATTATAACCACAAACAAGATAACAACACTGCAACAAAATCTCTCATTTCTATACCCAACCAAAAAAACAAAACCACCTGACCCGAATACTACAAAACAAGTGTCAAAGTTCCTCTGAGAACCAACCACCTGTCTCTATTCTCATTATCAAAACTAGTCTCAAATTTCCATTTAACTAAAGTAAAAATCTCAAGATTACTTTCCCCAACTTCACTCTCCTTATCAGTAGCAAACGCCTCCAATTCCACATTATCGAATTCTTTTCACAACACATTAAACAAAGAAAAAAGTTGCACAACTGCAATTTAATTTGCCTCAATTTTCAAAAGGGTTCAAGGATCAACAGGCCAGCCGGATCACAATCTTGAAATTTTCAACGAATTGGTTATCACTATACACTCTGGCTTTCATCGCTTTAATTTAACAAGAGCAAAAAAGCCACCAATCGTTACATTTAGGGATTGGTTTAGTACACAGCAAAGTGGAAAGATAAGATAAAATTTGTGAACTACACCCAACCTCAACCCTTACTCTTATCTTTTGAGGAAAACAGAGGGGGTAACTGAGAAAGGTTAGTCAAGAAGGTTAACAGTGAAGTTGACATCAAAAGCACAATCTGCTAAAATGAAGGGTTAATCAGCTGGAATTGATCTATGGCTTTAGCAAATGATGGAGACTTACGTAATGATGGGGGGGGGGGGGGGTTTGGGAATGGAAACCACTTGATGTATTTGGGTTGAGAAGGCAAAAGAAAAGAAGCATCAACTTGGCAACTGGCCAAAAGAGAAGTCAATAAAGTTTTCTCTCAAAAGAGTAATGATTGAGGCTAATGGAGGTTTAGTTGTTTTTACAACTTTTTTTAGCTTCAAATTTTTGACATGTTTATCATAGTGTTGAGTAATTTCGAAATGATAGAGGAGACTTGTTTTTGAGTGCAGGTGAAATTTCTCTAACAACTTTTAATATCAGTGGGCAATAAAATTAGCAGGTTTCAGAGTGAATTTGCAATTATGACAGTAAAAATTAGTTCGTATTTCATATTAAAATTACAGATTTTCTTTTTTTCAAATTAATATGTTGCATGATCCGATGTCATGAACTCGTCAAAGTTCCAGTTGCATTACAGATATCGATTTTTCTTCCCCATATTCGCGTGCCTGGTTCCGTTTATTGTAACTTTGGGAACAATAATCGGTGTCTTCATCAGAGGTGAGCAATGGGAAATTGCCACCAGAGTGCGTTGATATTACTTAATAAGGTTATGCAATTTGATCAACTCGTTGCACACGTATGGAACATTTATTATAGAGATTTATGAAATGGACTCGTTTTCTACTTGCTTTTGTAAATATCACTAATGACACAGTATTATGTTTTAGTTGATATTTTACCTGAACTTTAAAATTTTCATGTAGTTATTGCTAAAGGGAAATTACGCCACTTCCGGTCCAGTTGCGTCAAGGAATATACAGAATGTAACGCAATAAATAGGTCACCCCACGTTGGGGAATTGCAACTGACAACTGCAAAACGTCACCTTCTTCTTCAAACTGTAAAGCCCTACAGACCAATATTGATATTGTCCATTCGCCACGATTTTCCTTAGGGATTGCAAACTCCTCTACATATAATTTCTAGAATGTGGCATTGCAGTAGTAGTTATTATTACTTTTATGTTGTTAATATACAGCTTATCAAGTATTTATTATTTATGCTGATTGAAAATCAAATTGTGGTGTTTCCATTTATATACCTACACTTTCATTATGACATTGCTACAACTATATTGTAATCCCAAAGGTAAGAAAAAGGTTCATACTAGTTGTAACGTGAAAATGTATAGATTAACAATTTTTGTTCTTTACACCTAATGCAGTACCCTGAAAGGTGAATATGCAAAAGGGAGTTAACAGACGCTTCACTGTGATTTACTTACTGCTATGACAGACGTAATGGCTAAAATTAAAGATGAGATAAAATTACACAGGTTTTTTTGAAGCACAGTAGTATCTTCTCCCTGATTCTACATTGAAATTAAGACTTTTTCTAGTATAGGAAAGCTACCATCTTAATGTGCAGATAGCAATTTAAGGCATATTTTGCATTTTTGAGCAGATAGCACTTTTGGCTTAGATACACTTTTCCAAGCTAGTATGTTGTGAACGATTAAGTAATGTGCCCACCTGTTTCACAAAAAATTGATTTTAGTCCGTATGTTCCTTTAAAAACTTAACATTCCAGTTCCACATTCCCACTAGTTTTACTATTACTTATTGTTTGCATATCTTTTAATTATAACCACAGAGCATTCTTTTCATTGCTTAGAACTAACAAGTGATCAATTTATTGCAATTTTTTTAAATGTCAAGTTTTTAATGTAAATAAAAAACCCAACAGAAACCACTTTGTAAAACGTATGGACTAAGTTTTGCATTGCAGGTAAATTGACACTTACCTTATTCAAACCTGCTCAGTACAAAAAAAAACTTTTGTACCATCATAATGGTCTAGATTTTTTTTCAACATTCCGGTAAAGAAAGAGCAGAAAGAGATTTTTACTTTCCTGAACGTATACATCATAAATTGATATTAAAAAAAATTATATTCTTATGACAGTGTCACAACAAAATTGTTATGCTATGCTTAAATACGTATTCAAAGTGTACAGCAGGTACAATAATGCTGTACTATAACAGGTACCTCTAGTTTATAAAGTTTTTAGTTGTGATTGTACAGTTGCCACTTACAGGATTTTCATACGGGACAAGACGCATATAAAATGCCCTACTGTTTACAACAGCTGTTCATTCGTTGTGTAAAAAATTAGGCAAACTAAAGTAGGAATTAGACATGTCATGCCCATAATATATGAATATTATAAGAAATATAATTGGGGCCAAAGTGAGGCCAGAGGCGCAAGTAAAGGCTAGCCCTTCTCGGAAAAGGGCTGAGCGCCTCAAGGTGACTTGTGACGTAGGAAGGTAAGGGTTGAGGATGAGGAGTGATTGAACTGGACACTTAGGTTCCAGCTCAGCTCAGACTCACATCTCTGTTCCATAGCTAGGGCCACTTAATTTTAAAACCTAAACTCAGTTCTCTTTATTTCAAACCCTAACTTGCACACATACTCTTAAACCACCAATATTAGATACTACACTGGTGTCAGGAGTGGGATTTGAACCCACGCCCACATTCGTGGACCAGAATTACAAAACATTTGGTCTTATAGGTCTTTTTCAATATTCACAAAAGCTAAAAAACGCCTCAAAACTGCTCCACATTACAAAAAATTACTATTGGCAGTAGCACATGGTCACTAACACCATTAACCTGCCTTCCTCTCTCCTGTTAAAAATCAATTCTCTTTTAAGTAGCCATAACTTGTGCACATATTTTCTTCAAACTCCCTATTACCAGTTTGGCAAACAGCATTCACCGTGCACCAGATTTGCTTACATAATTCATCAGTTTGGAAAACTACTTACACGTAAAAAACATTACCTTATCCCATCTAAATTGTCATTGTTAACACAAAAAAAATTATAATAATCTCAAGACCAAGAATTCCTTGTAAACAGATGAAGGGTTTATCTTTCCTAAAAATCATTTCCAAGTAAAAATCTTTAAAACATCATTTCTTATTTTGCATTCATGAGACTGAATATGCAATAGTTTCAGGAAAGGCAAGAAAAGAAATTTATCATCTTTAACTGAAGTAGTGAGCTCCCCAAAATCCTTTTCCATCACACCAAATATTATTAATAACAAAATGATTTCCTTTTCATTTCCCGCAAATTGAATTGCAAAACTCTTGAGATCAAGTGGTGCTGTATTATGACGCTTTAGAATAAACAATTTCTTTATGAGAAAGTGTCGCCATGCTCTCGACAGCGAATGAAAAATTAAATTTTTCAAGTTGGGGGGGATGAAATTTCAAGAAGTTGAGTGAGTAGAAGTGTCTTTCACTTAACGGATTAAATTTTGATAAGTTTGTGGAAGTAGTTTTGCACTTTCTAACTTTATAATTTTATTTTTTCATGAGATGTTTAAAATAGCATTAATTGGTGATGAAATATGAGTGATTTAGTTATTATTGACGTTTTTGAGATCAATTACAACGTCATTAGTGAAAACCAATTGATCGTACAATTAGTATTAAATTAAATACTAAGAAAGAAAAAGTTTACTAATTAAAAAAATTTTTCAAAAAATTTAATCTTCTAAATGTATAACATGATTTTGTTAAAATAAAGTTATCTACCACTCGATAATTTAAAAAAAATTAAAACTCATCAAAGTTCAAACGCGTCTGAGAGCTTCATAAATAAAGTTATTAAAACTTTGTCACAATAATGAAAATAATGTACGTCATGATGACTGTCCACTTATTTAGTTTGATATTATATGGAGTTGTAATACAAAAAGCGTGGAGTTCACTATGCGACTAGGAAAACGCCACAAACGGAAAAAAATGTCGATTTGTTTATATACGTGTACTGAGTTTGTACAATCAAGCCCGTAGGTTTTAGCGCTTGTACGGTAATTAATTTTTTTTAACAGTTATCAAGAACTTTGCCTGAATATTATAGTTTGAATTGAATCATTCTGTTTATATAAACAATACAAAACTATCAGGCGTTGTACTTTCAGAAACCACAATTGGCATAGATTTTTCACTTACTCAATCAAGTTTACGAAATATGTACTGTACTCTTAAAATTTAATATTCTTTAGCACAATATTTGCCTTTACTAAATCTAAAGTGCTACCAATTGCACATTTTTACAATGGGAAGGACCCATATTTTTGTCAAAGCTAATCCAACTGAACTAGTGAAACGCAATTCATACTAAAACTAAAAATGTTAAAGAGTACTCAAGATTCACCTCAAGCAATAAGTATACTAAGTACTAAGGTCTCATCCAAATTGAAATTTATCAAACTGAGTCCTGGATATGTTACTAAAAAAACAACCACTCTAACATTAGCCATGGCCACAGTTTTAAAGTCTCATCCAAGTGTGAGACTTGCAAAACGGTGACCTGGATATGTTAGCTGAAAATAAAACCACCCTTTCATTATCAGTGATCAGTTTTAAATTCTTATCCAAGTTTGGTACTTTATATATTGTGCGCAAGAGGTTGTTGGACTAACTTTACATATAACACCAAGACAGAGATAGGTACCATTCATTTTTAAAGGGACACTCAACCCCTGAGACAAGTTGGGTTTAAATAAAAGATTGAAATGGTCTAAACATGTACGCAATACT
>JAQGAS010000825.1:0-32864 GCA_034686365.1 Pachymerium ferrugineum | reverse complement strand
AAAGGATTATGATCCGATTTATGTTCTTTTGCGAGCCGTTCATCGTCATGATTACCAAGTGTCATTGGACAGATTTAGTCAATAGTAAGTGAGATTTGTGCGCCAAACTGGTAATTACGAATCAGGTTTTACACCGTGGCCTCCATATCGAATCCCTTCTAATTTAACTAAAGCTTTCGTGAATATTTTGAGATGGTTGCATTGCAAAACGATGAATGCATTGATTTTTGTGATATTGCACAAAGCTGTAAATACTTCAAGAGTATCTGAAACAGCTTTATCTCTTGCAATTCATTTATTGGAAATGGCTGTACGATTTCCAACCAGCGAACACCCAACTGGAAAAGTAGTTTTTTTTAAATCGCTTTCTTTTAAAAACATTTAATATTTTATCTGTTATTGTAGACGACTAGCCAACCGTTGGATGAAGTCCCTGACTTGGAGTTTGGAGAATGGTTCAATGGTAGTTGGATCCTCACCAACGTTCAACATAAAATTTCGAATGTATAAAGACAATCTTAATGAAACTAATCAAAAATCTTATTAAATTACAACCTCATAAATTTTAAGGTTATAATCAATTATGATTCAGGCCCAATGGTGAATGAAGATTTAGATGATATGAATGTTGTTGACATTTACGTAGATCTGGATATGGAAATTGAAGAAAGCCCCGCTTATGAGAATCGTGACCCTAGAGACGAAGGTATTCAAATAATTCAGGATTGTCGTAAAATCTTAATAAAAATGAGTTATTTTCTTAGGTGCCATGTTAGAATCCTCAGCCCAACATGCGGCGTTGCCACAAACTTTGGTCCATTTGGCATTACCGCCTGCTCAATCATCTAGTGCAATCGTAACTTTTACAAGTACACTTTTGTAAAATAAAAACGGTTCTAACAAGATATATAAAAAAAAGATTTTAAAATTTTTATTTTCTTCAGATTTTAAGTTTTCATACGTTGATTGTAACTCTATTACTCTCTGGAGGTTTTCTATTTTTTTTTTTTTACTTGCAGACGGTTGATCAATCAAAACACAAAAAATGCGTCATGAAGAAATGTAATCATATCTCAGGTTCTAATTGATATCGATATCCTGGTTTTATTTTTTTACTGACATTTAATCACTGCTCTGAGTTGCTCTCCATCAAAGCTGCTAACGACATCTATGGAGAATGAATTTAACTTTGAAAATTATTAATAGAGGCGTCAAATAAAATATTTTCAACATTATAAGATTACATCACTTTAAATTAATGCCACACAAATTCATGAATAATCTAGAATTGAATCTAATTTATCCTTTAATAAATATTGAGAATCTGACCTTGGTCGAAATGTCAATATCAATTTGATCTTTAAATTGACATTTAAATTAAATCAAACAGTCAAGTGCAATCATTCTTGTAGGAAACGTAAATGCAAATTGCATATTGGTCAATCATTCTTCATTAACTACACGTGACTGACACCTGTTTGAAATCGATTTGTTATTTTCCGCAATCAGTCTTTAATTGATCATAGCAGGGGTTACCATCAGGTAACGTCCCGCTGGGATTACAATGCAAAACATGAATGAAGAACGGCAGTTATTAGTTAAAGAAAAACAAAAAGGTTATTCTTCATCCGTAGAAACAGAATTGGAAGTAAGTTTTTATTTCCTTCTAAATTTGACGTAAAATTAACATGAATAATTAAATAAGAGAAGTTTTTTTTCGGTCTATACCCTTTTAAAAATTGAGTTACAGAGCAGGAGAGCGCTTACCTTAAAAGCATATTAAAGCAGTTTTTCTACAAGACAAAGCTTTTAACTTATTAGAATTATTGCTTTTGGTCAACTTCTAAACATTTATCATGATATAAAATAAGCTGATTTACAACAGCTATTTTTAGCATCATATTAAGCAAGTGGCTTCACAATAAAATTGTAAAATATTTTTAAATTTCCTAAAAAGATAAAAAAAAAATTCTCTTTAACATGAATGAAAGAGTTCTTACCGCCTTTTAGTAATTGGCTCTATTGATAAAACTGTTACTGGAAGCAGTGATTGAAATTTGCAGCTGGTTATCAAATTTAATAACTGGAAGTTAAACCTGCCTATTACTAGCAATTAAGTTTAATTAGACGGTCGATAAATCAAATGAGTTTTTCGAGTTTAGTTTCTACTTATCTTGTAAAATCATATTTCAGATACAACCAATTAGTTTAAAAAAATTATGCGAAACTCCTCAAGAAATTTTATTGACTTGGAAAGATTTAAGTGTAATTTGCCCAATTGTTACAAAACGAAAATGGTGTAGCTGCATAAGAAAAAAGACTGAAGGACCATTAAAGAAGCAAATTCTTCACAATGGTAAAACCTTTTTATTTTAGCAGTTAATTGCCATCAATGAAAAATTGAATTATATTTGGAAATGTTTCTAGTAAACGGTGTGGCGAAACCTGGAGAACTATTGGCAATTATGGGAGCAAGGTGAATATTATTATTGAGCGACACCATATAATTTAATTTTATACTCCACTCTGATAATATTAAAACTTTTAATATACATCACTTAATTTAGTGGAGCTGGAAAGACAACATTGCTCAACATTTTGACAATGAAAAACCAAGGCACTCTTGAAATGTCAGGGCAAGTGCTTATCAACCACCAACCAGTAAGCAGTAAAGAGATGGCTGCAGTGTCTGCTTATGTTCAACAAGATGACTTGTTTGTTGGCACTCTTACAGTTAGGGAACAGCTCATTTTTCAAGTATTTTGCTGATTAACAAAATAATTAGCAACAAAATTTAAAAAAAAATTTTTTTTAGGCGCGTTTAAGAATGGGTAATGGAGCAACTCTTTTTCAAATAATAAACAGAGTAGATGATGTTATATACGAGGTAAATAATTGTTTTCAAAGCTGTAGGAAAATATTACACACTGTTTTTCCATTATTAGCTTGGTCTGCACAGATGTCAAGATACCTTAATTGGAATTATTGGTCGAGTGAAGGGAATTTCAGGTGGCGAAAAAAGGCGACTGGCTCTTGCTTGTGAAGTGTTAACGAATCCATTGCTAATGTTCTGTGATGAGCCAACATCTGGTTTGGATTCCTCTATGGCGCAAAATGTAGTTAGCCTTTTACAAAGTTTAGCAAATAAAGGGAAAACAGTTATATGTACAATACATCAACCATCTTCCCAGTTATACGCATTATTTGATAAGTAAACCAGAAAGATTAATAAATTTAAAACGTTAAAATAATCATTTTACCTCTTAGAGTATTGTTTCTTGCTGAAGGAAGAGTAGCATACTTGGGTACAAAATCTGGAGCGTTGGATTTTTTTAATACGTAAGTTCACTGAAATAAAACAACAGGTAAATTTAACTTCCTGTACGCATTTTTAGTTTAAATTTTACGTGCCCTTCTAATTATAATCCGGCTGATTATTTCATTCACACATTGGCCGCGACGATTGAGGACGCTGCAGAGAAACGACGCATAATATCAGTATAGCTGAAAAATTAAATGTTGAATAACTTAATTAACAATAATAATTATTATTTTTACAGAAAATTTGCGATGCTTTTCAAAACACTGATAACTACAAATCAATGAAAAATGAAGTGGATTGGTGTCTGACAACAGAATTCAAAGACTTATCAGAACGTAATGTGTCACCATTGTACGTATACAACTGATATTAATAAATATTAATTAATGAAAAATAATTAATAAAATCAGGTATAAAGTATCGTGGCACAAACAATTCAATACTGTTCTTTGGCGATCCTGCTTAAGTGTTTATCGGGAGCCGATCCTTGTAAGAATGAGATTAATGCAGACTTTGGTTAGTTTTAATGGTCAAATTATTTTTTATCAAAGTAAAAAGTGTTTTTAAATCTCTTTCATATTTCAGTTAGTTGGCTTTGTTCTTGGTTTATTTTATTATCGACAAGATATGTCTCAGTTGAGTGTGGATAATATTAATGGTGCAATGTACCTTTTGTTAGTTACTTCTACCTATCAAAATTTATTTGCAGTTGTTAATGTTAGTTTGAGTATGATTACTAGTCTAACATAAAACACGTATTGATAAGTAAAACTCATTTTACAGGTATTTTGTTCAGAACTTCCAATTTTTTTGAGGGAACACTCTAGTGGATTGTACAGAGCAGGAGTGTATTATTTCTGCAAAACTATATCTGAGGTAACACATTGCGTACTCGATTTGTTGCAATAAAATTAATTTGAATTGTACTGCAGATACCGATATTCATTATTATGCCTATTTTATTGTCATCATCTTCTTACTGGCTAATTGGTAAAGTAATACACAATGAAAATTTTAAAGACTTAACGTTTATTGACATTGTAGGATTCAATCCTGATTTTGACAAGTTTCTCATTGCCACATTAATTCACATCCTGGTGGCAAATGCTGCAACATCCTTTGGTAATAAATTAAGAATAGTTACAATTGAATTATATTTTTTGCTTACATAATATCTACACAGGTTATCTAATATCCTCGCTCAGCTCAACAACTACTGTTGCTTTAGCAGTTGGCCCTCCAGCTGTTTTACCATTACTTCTATTTGGGGGTTTTTTTCTGAATAAAAGGTAATGTTAGAGATTTAGAGTAAATACAAGAATCTTATTTAAAATTTGCGTGCAGATCTGTCCCTTGGTACTTCAGTTGGCTGCAATACATTTCGTGGTTTAAGTACGGTTATGAAGCCTTGTCGATAAATCAATGGAAAGATGTTAAACACATAGGTAACTTAAGAATTTAAAAAATAAATTAAGTAACAAATATTTATATAAACTAGATTGTAATGTGAATAATATCACTTGCCCTATGAATGGTATGGTAATTCTTCAGACATTTGGATTCCGACTGGTAAGCATAACCAGTACAAGCACTGTAATGAGTAAATGTGAATAACGTATTGGCATTTCAGAATGAATTTGTTCCAAATATTGCCCTTCTGCTGGTTCTGATTATAGCGATTCGATTAATTGGTTTTGTAGCTTTTTCTATACGAGCTTCGAAGAAACGCTAGTGAAATTTAATGTTAGGCAATTTGTTAATTAATCTGAAAATTAAACATGGAAATGAAAAAAATTGAGTTCAAGAATAAATCTTAAATTATGCAGTTCGAAACGTCTCTGATTTTTTTTTTCATCCAGAAATACGAATTGAGGTAACAGAATTAAGTGATGTAATCTTATAAAGTTGAAAATATTTTATTTGACGCCTCTATTAATAATTTTCAAAGTTAAATTCATTCTCCATAGATGTCGTTAGCAGCTTTGATGGAGAGCAACTCAGAGCAGTGATTAAATGTCAGTAAAAAAATAAAACAGGATATCGATATCAATTAGAACCTGAGATATGATTACATTTCTTCATGACGCATTTTTTGTGTTTTGATTGATTGATTTTTGTGTTTTTTGTGTTTTGATTGTCTGGAAGTAAACGAACTTGTAAGTAAAAAAAAAAAATAGAAAACCTCCATAGAGTAATAGAGTTGCAATCAACGTATGAAAACTTAAAATTTGATGAAAACAAAAATTTTAAAATCTTTTTTTTATATATCTTGTTACGAAGTTTTAAAATTTAATTCATGACGATAGTAATTGACGTCACTTGTGAACAGCCGTGCGTTGCTTCATTCTGATTGGACGCTATTCCGGAAGTGGCCTACTCCTCAGCCCGAGAGCGTGGTCGAGTGTTAGGTAGCGGAGGAATTGAGAGAGAAATGAAAGAAGCGAGATCATCGTTTCGGGAACGTGAGGGCATCATGATCCTCGTGTTTTTACTGGCATTAATCCTCCCCCTATCTACATCATTTTGGATTTGCAGCCTCATCTTAGCCACTGCAAATGGAGGTAAGCATTATATTAACTTTATGTATTAGCTGGCATATAAACACATTTATGATGTGTACATACCATTCTGAAAGCGAGCATGGATTGTGCAGAAACTTAGAAAGTTACCTAGTTTGACATTTTAATTCAAGATTGATTTTTTTTTTAAAAGCGTGCTAAAAGTCACATTTTTTCTCACTATCTGATAATGTTATTTTAATTCTGTCTGAGAGATAAGAAAACTGTATCTTGATTATATCTCTTATGTTAAAAATATTCACCATTCATATTACGTCTCTCTAAATAGGAAGCAAACTGAAATCTTTAGAGAAAGATATAAAAACGTTTTAAGTTTCATAAGGCAACGAACTTGATATTCTGTAAACAAAATTAATATTATCTTACATGTATTTATCTTATAATTTTTTCTTTTTATTTCTTTGAATTTTGTTTTGCTTTCAGCAGCGTACGAACCCATTTCACCTGGTCGGTGGTTAATGTCAGTTTTATTCCCAATCGTCATTGCTGGATATGGATTGAAGAAGAAAAGCGTGGACTTCTCGGGAGCCATCACCGGTTCGATATTTTCATAATAAAGTGTCAGATTTCAATTAGATTACACGAGAATATAAAAAAAACACAAACAAAAAAATGGATCAATATCATTTAAGAGATATGAAGCACTGATACTGATTGTATATATTTTTAGGTTTATTCGTTGGTTTCGTCCTTACGCTAAGCAGCTACTGCTTCACAACTACACTTTTCTGTTTTTTCCTAACCGCTTCAAAAGCGACCAAGTTTCGTAGTTACCGTAAACAAAAATTGGAAGACGATTTTAAAGAAGGTAAATGAATATATAAAAGTTAATTTGATTCTCAGTGACATTTATTAACATGTTTATCGGTTACAGGTGGTCAGAGAAACTGGGTTCAGGTGTTATGCAACGGAGGAGTAGCCACTGAATTAGCTATAATATATATGATCGACCATGGCTGTGGTGAAACCGTAATTGACTTCGTTAAAGACTATCGCAGTTCGTGGTTAGCGATGGGTGTTCTGGGAGCGTTGGCGTGTTCAAATGGTGATACTTGGGCGTCTGAACTTGGATCTGTTGTTGGCAAAGGACTGCCAGTTCTTATTACAAATTTGAAACCAGTGCCGAGAGGTGAGTTGGAAATATTAATTTGAATTTTAATTAAAAATTTAGCGAATGAATGGTTATCGGTTAAGGCAACCGTATAATGAACGCGTGAAGCATCCAATCACTTATGAATTTACAAAATTTAAAAATGAAATTTTTAAACACAACATTTTTACGTTTTAAGGTACAAACGGTGGCGTTTCAATAGCTGGTCTAATATTCAGTGCACTTGGTGGTTTAACTGTTGGTTTGGCTTATTATTGTGCCTTACTGATCTTCGTTCACCCCCATCTGCTCAGCGACAGTCCTGCTCAGTGGCCTGTGATAATCGTGGCCACGTTGTCAGGATTGATTGGTTCCCTGATTGATTCCTTCCTCGGAGCCACATTGCAGTATTCTGGTAAGTAGAATTTTTCTTTTTTGCGTTTTGGTTTTTTTTGTGTGCCTCGTGTGTTTTTCTTTCAGTTCAATGGCACGTAGATCAATTTGTTGTATTAAAAGTTGCGCACTTCTCAATCGGTTGATAACACTTTTTTCTTTTATTTGTTTTGCTTTCGCCTTCCTTTATCTAAAGGTGTTGATAGAAACACAGGAAAAGTGGTGGAATATCCTGGAGAAAAAGTGGATCATGTAAGTGGCGCACGTGTTTTGGACAACCATAGTGTCAACTTATTGTCCAGTATCCTCACCGCTATCATCACTCCGAGTTTGGCTATGAGTGTATGGCAGATGGCGTGAGCTGGTTTTGAGTATTTTTTTTTTTTATTTTCTCTTTTACATCGTGCAACTTAAAGAGGTGCGTGAAGGTGAAACATGGGATTAGTTATTAATCATCTCCCCTTTGCCGTATCAATGCAAGTGAAGGAGGAAATTTGTTTTGATATTTTAGATCGATATTAGCAGTGAAAAACTTACCAACAAACATGAATTTTTTTGTTTGTGTTGGATTCAAATATCGGGAATTGTGTGATTGTTGTTGTATGATATGTATTGATTATCATTCAAGTAATTTAAAGTGGGATGTTTTTCGTATTAATGAAAATGAGAATTTTTATTCCAATAGTCACTGTTCAAAATAAATTTTCTCGCATCGCGTTTTCTGAAATCTGGGCTCGGTATAGCTAATTTATATATAACTGTTAATTAACTTTTGGTTTCGAAAAAAATTTTGTAACTCGAGCATGTTATTAACGCACAAAAATACACCATTATAAGTTTCCCGGCAATATTTATTATGCAGTGGGTGAATATGTTGAAATGTGACAAATACACTTCTAATAAGAGCCTTTTATCAATGCAAAAAAAAAAATATATAACATAAAAAAAATTTCCAACTATAATCAATGCAACAAACAAAGAGCCAAAAATGGTTTCTTTATTGCTCATTAAATAGAATTTTTCAGACGAGTCTTATATACGGCTCGGTGGAAACGATTGATAAAAGTAATTAGTGAAATGAAATTCGTTATTGGAATCCTTGATTTTTTTTTTTAATTTTTTTTACTTTTGTTGATAAATTCGTTATATCGAGTAAATTTAAATTACATAAAAGGTTAAATTTGAAAAGATTAGAGCGCAAGCATGTGCCTTGCGGAAGTTATTTTTCTCGAAGATAATTAGCATTGAATTGCTCTTAAATGGTATTTTTAAAAGATGGATGTAGAAATCAAAAAATGGCTGTTTGAACATTCTTTTGTCTGTATATACATATATATATTATCATTATATTCTTGTTAAATATGTCCAAATGTTGTTATTGTTCTTTGAATTAAAATTCTGAAGTATTTTATGTAGTTTGTGAGTTTTGTGCTATACAAAATGGTGTCCGGTTACAAAATAAAAAGGATTTGCAAAAATATGTTAATTTAAAAAAAACTTTTTTTTTTTTAGAAGTGATTTGGTTGAGTACTCTTCCGTTATTTAATTATAGCGACGACTGACCATAAAAGGGTTCTTGATATGTCAAATCAATTACTAGATTACTTTCAAAATATCTGAAAACGAAAAAAAAAAAGTGTTGAGAAAAAGCTATTTGCTCTTCGGGAAATTAATGTTATTTGGATTTAAGATCAAAAGTTCAAACAGTTGATTTTTTTTTTTTTCTCAAGGGATAAGAAAAAATTCTATTATCAATTTTTACATACGGTTTCTAATTTTTTTGGGCACCGTGAACTTTGAACTTCACATAAAAATTGATCGTTCCACACCATTTTTTTTTTTTTTTACTTAAAATGCCAAATGATGACTTGTCAAATGAAATAGATGAGAACTGTGCAAGCGTCAATCTTGTTCTTTGTCACAGCTCCCTGCAGACACCAAATCTTTCCAACATCCAATGAACAAACTAACCAGAAAAATGTTGAGTTACATCCCCATAAAACTTTTTTTTTTCCAAAGTATTAAACATTTCTTTTCTGAATCATTAGATCTTATTTTTAAATGAAAAGTGTTTCGTTATTTTAAATTCAGATTATTTCCTCTTCAATTCAAAGGTCGAAAAACATTCTCTCTTCAAACCTCAACTTGTCGTTTTAATTAAGTCTTTTCACTTACAAGCTTTTATCTGCGTGCACCATGTTTTACTTTGAAAACTTCTTTAATTAATTGTCGGATAATTTTTGCCTTGAGTAGTAAAACATGAGTTGTAATGTGATACTTACTTCAAGATTCACCTTTAGTCTTCTAAAACCTTTGTTCCGCTCTAATTTCCAATTAATTAAAACTAGTAACGATTTTCCACGTGTAGGAAATCTGACCTTGAGATGCAAATAGATTAAACAAACTTATGTCCACACCTCATTTAGCAAAACGATTTTCAAATTGTTCAATTTATTTCTCAAATGACTATTTGAATTACAGCGACCCAAAAACGGTTTCCTCCGTATGTCGTGTCAACAAGTTTAATAAACGAGAAAGAAAAAAAAAATATGGGAAAAACCTTTTGATAATTAAGTAAGCTACTTGCTCACGTCTCATAACTATGTTTTCGCGCCCTACTTGAGCAAAAATCAATAGTCAACATCCGGGCATCTCCCAATCAATAGGCCGCCGAGGAATGACGTCAGTGCCAGTCATGACGTGTTTGTTGGCTGCTCGAGTTGCTGAGGCCTGCAAGATGCGAGACGTCCTTCGTGGTCGGCCATAACCACCCCTTTTCACAACCCAAGTGCCAACCATCATACGATAACAAATCTTTTCCCGCAGCTCCCTTCCGCATTCAACAACTACGGAGAACTGACGTTGGCTTGTCGAGCGGCGGCCATGATTCGGTCGTCCGCCTCAATTGGCGTCCTGTATCTACTTGTCCTCCTCGTGCTACTCGTGTCAATTGGCACTCACGCTTTAGACGTATTCAGTAACTCATTTCTAGTCGAACTACAAGGTGATGTGGGTTCTTCCGTGGCTGATCAAGTGGCCCGGAAGAATGGATTTGTCAATATGGGACCGGTGAGTTTTTTTTTTCCCCCCTTCAAAATTTTCAAATCAGTATGTTACGGTTCAATCCCCCCTGTTTGACAAGCTAATAATATAATTTTGATTGTTCTCAACTATGAGAAGTTTATTGAACTACAAATAATTGTATTAGAAAAGCTCACGACAAAAGTTGGCTTTTCTGTTATACACATAGCTTTGCAGTCAAGTGCAGGCATTCGTATTGTAGTACTTAACAAGTTAGTACTTTTAATCCATAAACAAATCAAGGGTATATGATTTCCTCTATGGTTGACCTTGAATTTACTAATCGTAAATCTCCGACGTCAAGCTTTATGATCAATATCATCTCACCCTATCTTATTAAGGAATTAGTGATGGGTAGGGGCTTTTTAATTAAATACATGTTTAGGTAAGGTTCAACGATATTGCAAAGATTCATTTGGAGAGTTTATGTAGGTGGGGGTGGAAGAAGGCACGTGTGGCATGTTGCGTGTTTTAATTTTTATCTTTAGCAAAACAATTACTTGGAACTTTTCTACATCAAGTTTATACACGTAAATTTCAAATAAAATATTTACAAGTTTCCATTTCTTAATGCATTTCATGCGGGTGTTTTGTATTGATCTACAATCTTTGACGTCATAAGTTTTTTTTAAAAAAATATGTTTTGTGCTTCGTTAATTACTTTTTTTTAAAATTCCGGTTGAGTGCATTATTTCAATATTGAATTTACATTCTAAAAGAATATCCGTGTTTGACAACTTTGACAATTATTGATTTTATTTGAAAGGAAAAACGTTAATTAAAATCAGTTCTTACAGTCCAACTTAAACACCATCTTTTTTATAACTTTCCCCTCAATTATAAAAGGTAAACAGTTATTTTTTAAACCAAACCCTGAAGTTAGAATTTCGCAATATAGTATGTTTCAGGTCAAATTTTATAACTTTATAAAATGAAAAGTTAAATTTGATACAAATTTCAATGAAAAACGGTTGATTTAGATGTTGCTACGTAGTTATTATTATTCATTGGAGGTAATGTGTATAATTCTATTTCCTATTAGGCGTTTGTGGTGTAAAGATTACGGGTTGCAACCCGCTGTGTAATTAGGGGAATGGGCGCCTTTCTAAGAGATGTCCATATGCGTCTATTCATTTGGAAGGTTGATTGAAACCTGTTCAAATCTATAAATAAACTATCATCACATGAAACTGTAGATTGAATAGCAACAACTTTGACGTTAAAAGCTACTGTTGGAAATTAATTTTGTTATTCACAATTTATGATCTCAAACATTATTTCATTCAACAGCTGTTTTTAATCGTCAAAGGAATTTGATTTCACTCTCCTTTTTCCTCCAATTTTCTTGAACCCTAATCAACTACTATTGTAATAAATCTGTCACGAGATAAGTTGAAAGTGATGTAATACTAGGTGACATTGACGTCAGGGCAGTTGTCGAGTAGATTAATTTGGAGATTCCACGTTCTAGGGCGTTTTGTTGACATTTTCTTCAAGTTTCCTTCAAACGAGATATTTGATTAGTTCTTTCACTATTCATTGAATCAACTCCATTTCACATAACAAAAAAAGTACGGAAAACGAAGAGCGGAATTGGGTTTGGACAAAGAAAACTTTGATCAGATTACAGTCCATTGGCAGTACTCACACAAAGGCCACTTGCTGCTTCTCATGCTGCCCTGCACTACACACAATTCCTAATGGTATTGGACATTTTGCTTTTAGCCTTAATAGAACTTTTTACCAACTTCTACTCTTTACTATACTTGATCTAACTACAAACGTCCCTTTTTTGAAAGAAAAAATATAACAAAATAAAGCAAGAAAAAATTCCTCCCGAGTTTTGTATAAAAAATCAGTGGGTGGCATGAATAGTGAATTGAGTAGGATTGAAAATCAAGATTGTTTAAAGCACGACTTTTACAAGCTACAATCTTTCTCTTTGACTGCAAGGTGTGTTTTTTTCCTCCTCTTCCCGCGTTCGCCTTTTTATATATTTTTTTCTTTACTTCTTTCACTCCGTTTTTCCAATGTTTAATTTATCTTTTTTTTTTCTTGCTACGCCTTTGGGATGAATCTGTCGATCAATGAACAACGGAGAAAGAAAAACATGGCTGAGCAAACTCGCTGGGAATTTATCCAATCACGTGATGTGGTTTTGCGAGGGAGATTGTAAAATCTTTATTTTGGATTTATCTCTATTAGAAATTAGATTACTAGCCGTAATAAAGAAAAAAGAAATTTCAGTTAATAGAGTTACTAAGAAATTCTCTTGGGTTTGCGCCCCGTTGACAACATCTAACCATATGTTGGTGAGCTTTATGCTATCACTCAAGAGATTCAATAAATCTTTTATGATGATCTCTTTATAGTCATAATAGAAGCATCTACAATAAAATTTAACTCTAATCATTTACGTTTGCTATATTAGGTTTGACAGGCTGCTATTCTTTGATACAAAAATGAATTAAAAAAAAAAGTCTGTTGGGATGTAAAATATTGACATCACGAATTTTGTGCATCTCTGCTTCAAAATTCCATTTATACCCAGATCTAATCGTCCATTCTCAGTAAAATAACCTGAAGTGTGGTTGTAGGGAGTTCAGGGAATTCAATCCAAATAATCAAAAGTTTGACGCATATAACGCAATGAACTTACTATAACAAAATAATTGGAATCAGCAGGGAAGGCAATGATCGATAAAAAAAAACGACAATTACATTTTACAAATGAATTACGACAGATTTAAAACTTCCAGACACATCACATCGTTATGAGTCATTATGGAGAATGACAGCATGGTAAATAACAAACTAATTGCATTCACGTGCTTCTGACAGAACCATCAGCCTTCTATTTCTTGTTGCTAAGCTCTTTTTGTCCATTTGGGTTTAAATTTCTAACCATAAAACTTCTTTTATATGCATCGTGCCACCCGTCATTTTGTGCAGCCTTTCAACGTATCCACTAAATGGGGACTTTTTTTTTCTTATACCTCCCTTCGGTAAATAGGATTTTTTTTTCTTGAAATAAGGAAAATTTCTTGTAAATGTTTCCATCAGGTAAAGAAATCGGGTTAAGTTACGAGTGAACATAAAACTCACTTGATTATTTTTTCTTATTCTACTTTGTTTGGGAATAAATAAAATTTATTCCACTTGAGGGTGAAGATTTAAAGTTCGGATTGTGCAATTCAGCATAAAATGTAGCTTATACTCGTTGATGTTTCACAGTATATATGCGATCTTTTTTATTAGAAAAGCTGTATTTTTTTTTTACGGTATTAAATTGTAATAATAGTCATCTAAAATATAAATTTAGAATTCTGAATAGATTCGTTAAGTACCCGCGCATGCGCATAACTTAGCGGCCATTTTGTTTATTTACTTCTTTGTGGTGTTTCGACGAAATATGAACGGTACTATACGTACGTTAAATACGATAATGAGCATTCTGTGGTGTAGAAATAGAAAATTGAAGTTCTTAATGCAACAGTCCGAAGCTTTATTCAAGCGATTGCGAAACGGAATGTACCAAATGTCACATTACGCACTATGTAACCAATATGTAGGAGTACTAATCAAACTTTTAACATTCTATTTACAGCTTTTGGGCTCCAAAAGAGAATTCCATTTTGTTCACACATCCCTTCCACACTCCAGAACACGGCGTAGTATTTCCCACAGCAGAGTACTGAAAAGTGATCCTATGGTAAGAGCAAAAAATTAAAAAGAAATTTATTTTTAATCATTATTTTCAATTAACTCAATATTCATTAAAACTTTGAATTAAAACTTGGGTGATTTAAATAGTCTGTCACAGTTTAATCTCTTAATTAAAAATTGAAGAGATTTACTTTTATTTCTGATAGTGGTCACGTGACTATTCCATACTTAGAAATTTGCATTTGAAAGCTAAATCCCGCTTTCTCTTGCTTTTCAATCTAACTTTTACCTCCAGAGGCATTTTTTTCAACATTTGGTCTGATGCAGTTGCTATGGCATCGTATAGAGTTCATGTCATGTTGGCAAAGCTGTATGCCCATCTGGTTGTCAAGGTAACACTGACGTTGTGTAATAATGACATCAAGTTGGTTGAAAGTGAAGAACAATGTATTAAACTTAAAACCTTAATTATACTACTTGAAGAGAAAAAAAACATTTCCGTAATAATCGGAAGCGTAAAAAAAAGATAAGGCATCAAGTGCAAATCAAATGACTTAAGTTTCTATTTTTTTCCAACAGAAATTCCATTGAGTAGCTGTTAATTCTTAATTTCTGTCTTCAGACATGATTGGAAAACATGAGACTTTTCAATTTCCTGACTTGATGTGTGCTTGATTGTTTTCCGTACCCAGCTCATTGCTAATAGGGAAAAGGTTAAATGGCTATAAATATACAACGGAGGAAATGATTCGAGTGATTTATATTTTTGAAATGACAAAAATTTAAATTCGAAGCTTAATTTTTGCATGTAATGAACGTTGTTCACTTACCTATAAAATTAAATTCCGTACGGAACGGTGAATAATTCATTCATGCGTCAAATGTATTTTTTTCCATTAAAACGAATTGGGGAAGTTTAAAATTCGATAGTTCAATCACTATCATTTTTGTCTCATTTTAAGTGATGTCTAGTATGATTAATGTTTGTGAAATTGGACTTTTTCTTGTTTGATTGTGTTTACGTGACGGGAAAAAGCGGAGCTGTTTTTTTTTTTTTTTTTTAGATTGAATTAGTATCCAAAGAAAATGTTCTTCTACTTGATGGGTAGTCAAATAAAACGTTGAATATTCAAGTTGCATACACGATGAAATTACAACTTGAGCAAAGGGCTTAATATAAACTTCAGTTTGAACTTTTAGATTAAGTCGATCGTTTCTTTTTATTTTTCATAAAATTTTAATGGAAATTCAAATCAACGGCTTTTCAAAAAGAGTGAAACGAACATGAAGCCAATGATGCAACTTGGTTAGTTGAAGTTGAACGTTCAATCTCTGTAAATTTTTAAAGTGTCTTTTCTAGATTTGTAAATAATTTAGAAACATTTTATTGATTTCGAAACTGGGAAAACAAAAGCTTTGAAAAGATTAATGACATGTCGAATTTATTGTGTTTCTTTAATATAAATAACTAAAAACGTGTGTTAAATGTCGTAAATCTTTTTGCTAATATAGAAAAATAAGACGTGTTGAAATACTAAAAAAGTTGAATGTTTACCACAAGCTACGTAATAGGAAAACTAAAGGGGTAGCTTCTGTTAAATGTCAGCTGCCCTGTATTTCCATAGGGAATGAAGGGTGAACAAGCGCAAGACAATCGAGGAAATGGATATTGGCCACCAGTCGCACACGTGTCGCGAATCATTAGCTGTTGGTCGTCAGGTGTGACCTCGATTTTTGTTCCAGGGGACATTGGTCTATTCAGCGGTGGAAAAATTTATCAATGTAGAACGGGGATGCGCATCATATCAAAAATATGGTTTCCCATTCCCTATTAAATTTAATCATTCTGTTGTCTTTCCTGCATTGTTTGTATCGGATGTTGTTGTCAATGATGCTGAGCAAAGCACTTACAGAAATGAATTTTTCGGCTTTTTGTTTGTGGAAGTTGATTGAATGAAAGAAGCTATTTTCATAGAATGGCAAGCTATTGGAATTCTGATTTCTTAGAAGTGTAACCTTGGCATTTTCTTTATTTTTACGTATTCAGGTGAAACGCGCCGTTCAACAAATGGGATTTCGACGAGTAAAACGCGGTTACAAACCACTCAAGGTCGAATATTTGGTGCACGTCCCCACTCAAAAAGGACCTACTGATCCATATTTTCCTTATCAATGGTACTTGGTAAGTTAATCACTGCTTTGCAAATCCATTTATTTCGTATTTATTGTGCTGGAATTAATGTGAAACACAACCTAGCCTTCCCTGTCATTACAATTTCAGTGGGTCGTTTACCTGACGACGTGTGGGTGTAACCCTTCATGAATTATGCATGTAACTTCGATTTTTGACCACAAAGAATTGTTTTCCTAAGGTCATGCGCTGTGGGCATGAAACGTCTTGCTGTTTATTTTCTTTTTTATTTTCTGCGATGAATAATGAGTTTGTTTTCAACCAAAAAAAGTTGGATCTTCAAGATTCCTAATGATTGACGTCATTAAACGTCATTTAATACATTGTTTTTTTTATTTTGCTTATTTTATCTTTACCCAGAATTTTTTTTTTTATCCATTTAGAAAAACACTGGGCAAAACGGCGGTAAACCGCGTTTGGATCTAAACGTGGAGGCGGCATGGGCGCAGGGATTTACTGGGAAAAATGTAACAACAGCCATAATGGATGATGGTAGGATTATGTTTTTTTTCTTTTTTTTATTTACAAAATGTTGGAACCTATCAACATTTTACGAGTTAAAGTGAAATCAACCGGAAATTCAATTAATAATTTTTACTACATGGTGAAAAGAATTAGCATAACTTAAATTCGAATTTAATTTTCCGTTTAATCATCTGTTAGTTATTAATGTTCACCTATCACGTTCACGGTTTTGACAGTTGTAAGGGAAACAGATGCGTAAGACAGAATTGGAAATTAGTTTGTGAAAGTTCAGCTTGAGAAAGGAGAAGGAAAAAAATAAAAAACTAAAAGGTGAAAACGCTATCCAATAGGTACTCAAGCGTTTACAAAACTTAAAATATGGCATGTTGTAAATCGATTTACAACGATAATTAGACAATCAACAAGAAAATTATACATTAACCGCACGCCCTCCTTTTAACTCCTTTGCTGGTCACCTTTGATAAATGGCCATTAAAGCTGAAAACTTGAAAACACAAACATTAAAAAAAAAAACCCACGTATGGATGTTTACTCATTTTATATTAGATTTTAGGTTCCTTTAATGCCTTTCTTGTTTTATTTATGTGGATTAAGATGCGCTTCTTAGAAAGATTAAGCCTTTAATGGTTTGTTTTGGGTTTTTGCCGATAAAATAAGTGTGTAATCTACTAATTAAACTTGCGAATGTTTGGGCTGAACACAACAGGTTATTATGCAAGAGTCACTTTATAATTGACCTTCTGACATTTTCAACCGAGGTTTAATTATGTTCCCTTTTGTAATTGCATAGGTATGCAGAAAAATATGTGCAAATCTGAAAACGTGTTGCATATTAGTCGTCAATCAGGTCCTATCATTATTCATGAAGCAATTATCAAATTTGTCATTTCATTTGAATAATGAAAATAATTTATTTTCCTAAATTTGATGGTCTAGTCAGAATAGTTTCAATTTTACTCGTAGAATCGAAAGCTAGATCAATAGAAAGACTTTGACTAATTAAACGTGTAAATTTACTTCTATTTCAGGTGTGGATTACATGCACCCAGATCTGAAGAATAATTACGTAAGTTTAAAATGGTTATATCTCTTTAATTTTTAATTCAATTAAAGAAGGAAATTTAAAAGTTATGTGGCTATTGCAACTTATTTTTATCTCTTTCGAAACTGCAAATGTTTTAAAGTTCCATAAAACCCAAAAGGCTACAATTGGCCTTCCTCATCCACTTGAAAGTTCACTAAAAGAATTGAAGCAAAAAATTTAAAGAGTGAAAGTGATAGATAAGAACATGAATTGAAATAAAATTTTAGAGGCAGAAAGGGATATAAAAAAGTTACATGAGATTTTATATAAAAATTGTAATTTCTTTATCAATTACAGAACGCCAAAGCAAGTTACGACTTTAGCAGCAACGACCCTTTCCCTTACCCAAGATATACCGACGATTGGTTCAACAGGTATGAATTGCTTTCATATAACATTTAAGCTTCTAGACCACAATATGACATCGGGTCAAGTGTGTTTTACTCTCGACTGATTGGCCGCGCTCCAATGGGCAATAGGGCAAAGCGTGTGTCCAATTTACTCTTAGATGAATACCAAAAGGGGGCAGAGTCACCCAATTAATTCCATTTCCTTCTTCTGATTTATTATAACTTCCAATTCCAATGCCGTTACGCACCATGAAGAAAATCCAACGCCATCTGAGTTTAGTGTCACTCGAACCATTAACTACGTTTAAGTCGGGCAGTCCCTATTCTCTCGTAAAAGTGTCACTGTGCCCCAGTTTTTCCTTTTTTACCCCTTCTAAATTGAAATATGGTGAAAATAATAAGACATAATTTAAGTTCCTTTTTACGATACTTGGATGATATTATTTTCGCTTTTATCTCTCTTTTATTCTTTAATTTTCTAGTCATGGTACGAGATGTGCAGGGGAAGTTTCCGCCGCCCGAGATAATGACGTTTGCGGTGTTGGTGTCGCTTACGATTCAATGGTTGCTGGTAAGTTTTTTTTTCTTTACTTATTCGTTCATTAAGCTTTCAACAGGCTTCATTAGTCGCATGAAATCAAGATAATAGGTGAATATTGGTAACAGGAGACTAAGTATATCTCATTTCCCCCCTGCGCTTCTCAGCGTGGCCTTTCGTTTGATCATTTTGTGTTGTTCCTATAGCAACGGGATGTCGGTAGCGCATGCAATGGCGCCATCTATTGTGATCAGCGTGATTCGTGATGGGTGCAGTTGGAGCAGATAAGGAGAAACCCTCCCTTGCACTTATGAGCCGGAACCCATTTATCATTTTCAAACACGTAGCCTGTTTTCTTGGGGGCCTTGTAAATGTCAAAACTTGGGGTAAAAACACTCCTTGGAGAATTTCTTCAAAGTTTGAAGAAAAATAAGACCCTTAGTTTTCAGTTTTCTTACTCCAAAATGTCTTAAATCAACAGACTTAAGCTTGAAATGGACTCGCCTTTTTCTTAATTTGAACCTTTTCTCTTTCGCTTGGACAAGTTTGTTCTGGTCCTCGAGGGATTTTGGATGGAAAAAACAGGAAGGGCGTCACAAGGGTGTTTGCAATAGGAAACAGCAGCCGCTTGGCTCAATAAAAACACTTTTCCCACTCAAGTGTTTGTCCTTATCTGGCACAAATAGCAATCAGAAATAATAAAATCTCCAATGAACACGACAAATTCGGTTTATCAATGATTATAAGTGAAGACTCAAAGGATCTTATTTCCACTTTGAGAATATTAAACTTGTGTTTGCGTTGTAAAAGTGTCACGTACTGCCGTTATTCCCTTCGTGCGTGTTTAAAATACTGAACGCAACTTGTAGATGGATTGCAACTAATTTCCTGTTAACGGTTTTCACCTTCATTTTTACCCCGCACGAGAAACTGAAAAAATGAAGTTATTTAATTAGGGTTAGGAAAATTAGGCGCACGTGTTAAGGTATTGAAAATTTCGGTGTTTTGGGGTTTCCAAGCTGTTACTACATTTTTTTCTCGCTTTATATTTTTTAATAAAAAAAGAGTAGACAAGACAAAATGGCAATTTTTAATATCGGTTGTAAAGTGTAAAAGAAATTTTAAAATTTTTACTGTTCACCAAAAGTTAGAACAAGCATTTTATAGAGCATTTAATCTTTTTATATATTTTCTTTAAGAAAATTGTTGTCTCGTTTTTTTCCCCAATTAATGGGATTACATCAGCTGTGAAAATAATTCGATAAAATGAGTTTGGAAAAGACGCAGAAGAGAGTATTTACTTACATGGGGAATTAAATTACCTTTCAGAAGACGAAAACAGCTGTTAGATATTTTTAAACATCCAAAACATTTTAGAAAAATATCAACTAAAAAGATATATATATTATAAAAAAATTAATCATTCTTTGATGATTTTGAATATTTTTTTTAAACACAAAAAAAATCCATAATGTTGATCACTTTTGGTCATTTCTGTAATCAACCTGCAGTCATTTAATTTGCCATATCTGCTTTAAATATTCAAAATCGCTGTGTCCTGCTATTTTTTTTATAAGATAATAATTACAAAACTCTTCCTCCCAACAAACAACCCCTTGATTAATGAAACCTGGAAGAAAACCTATCTTAACTCGTTGTATAACGTGTTTGGCTCATTAGAAGCCCATTCATCTCTTATACAGCCCCACCGTCATTTATAGCCATTCTTCAATTCACATCTTAGGCGAGGAAAACTCCACCCACTCCTAATTATTCTCCATTTTGAGAAAGTGCGCTGGCTTTATTAACTTACTTTAAAGATAAGTGAGTTTTAAAACGAACTTCTTAATAGTCATCCAAATCATTAACCTAGAAAAATTTTTATTTTAAATTTAAAAGAAAAAGATATAAAATAAGTCTCATTTCTGTAGGAATACGAATGCTGGACCAGCCATATATGACAGATCTGATCGAAGCCAATTCTATGGGGCACGAACCTAATCTCATCGACATCTATAGTGCAAGCTGGGGCCCAACAGATGACGGTAAAACAGTTGACGGACCTCGAAACGCTACAATGAGAGCAATAGTGCGAGGAGTGAATGAGGTATAAAGAGTTTGACTTTTGAAAATATTTAAATAAATGGTTGCACGTTTCATTCTAAATGTAGAACTTTTCTCCCTTTTCACATTTGGTCGTAAACTCTTTAGTTTTAATCCTTTGTGGAACAGTTAATGAAAGTAAATGAGTCTTTGGTTATAAGCTTAATGGTTGCTGACTCATGCTTTGCAAGATGATAAAATACATAATTAAAAGTCTGAGAAAAAGGAAGGAACTGATTATGTATATAGATACCGTGGATTAGTTAAACTTTTTTTATTTTTTTTTTTATTTTTAAGGGACGGTACGGATTGGGGAATATTTATGTTTGGGCATCTGGTGATGGTGGTGAAGATGATGATTGCAATTGTGACGGTTATGCGGCAAGCATGTGGACAATTTCCATCAATTCAGCCATCAACGATGGAGAAAATGCTCATTATGATGAGTCTTGTTCATCTACACTTGCTTCAACATTCAGTAATGGGGCCAAAGATCCAAACACAGGAGTTGTAAGTAGCTAATTTTATAGTTTTGCTTTCAAACTTTTTAGTTTAACCAAGTCCAAAGGGTTCAGCTTAGATAAATATTCAACTTGTTTGTTTAATAGGTGAACTTGGGGAAAGTGTGTATAATGGAAGTTCTCTTTTAAATAATAAATTCTGCCATTGATTTTCAGCATGTGGTTGCGTAGTTTGAACTTGCAGGTGCGCATTTACCGAAACGTCGACGGTTTGATTTACTTGTTTCCATTTTCGTATCTGAAGATTTGGAGAAATTCAAATACTAGAATCAATACTGGCACTATTATTTTATCTTTTGCATTACCCATACGTCTATTTAAATAGAAAAAAAAGCAATTTGAAAACAAAACATTTTATTGATTTGCTTTCAGACCATCATGTCTTCAATTTATTTGGCGTTTAATTGACTGTCGACTGGCGATATCGCGTGTTGCGTGTTGCGTGTGCTTATCTATAAATACAAGTTCTCTACAAAACACGTTGTGTTTATTACAGGCTACAACAGATCTGTATGGGAAATGCACGAAAACCCATTCAGGGACATCAGCAGCCGCACCGGAAGCGGCTGGAGTTTTTGCGCTTGCTCTGGAAGCCAAGTAAGTATTGACCAATATTCTGCTTTAAGTTGAATGGGTGTGGACACCAGGAATTTCGAAATCAAAATGGATTCTTTTGGGGAATTCTCTTGGGGGGAAAAATGTGCAATAGCAGGAAGTTCAGGTGATAACAAGGTTAGAGGTTCTGCAGGCAAAATGGAACGTTTGCTTTTGAAATCGATCCCTGGTATTTTAAAATTGTTTGATTTGAATGTTAACAAAAATATTTATTTACTTTATAATTGAATTTGTTTAATAGACTTTTGATTATTTGAAAATAGTTATTTATTAGTAAATACAACATTTATAGGCAATAAAAATTGATTTACTATAAAATTGTTAGACTTAATGATTTGGTTTTTTTTTTTTTTATGTAGTCCCAAATTAACATGGCGAGACATGCAACATTTAACTGTCCTCACATCCAAACGAAATTCTCTTTTCGACGGGAAAAAACGTTTTCGATGGACGATGAATGGTGTTGGATTGGAATACAACCATCTCTTCGGCTTTGGCGTCTTAGATGCGGGTGCCATGGTGGCTTTAGCGCGAAGATGGCAGACTGTTCCCGCAAGATATCACTGCGAAGGAGCCACGATTAATGACGGATTACAGTAAGAGTAAAATCAATTCGAATAAAGAAACTTTTTTTAAAAAAATGAGAAACGGTTTTAAAGGTTGAAAAGGCCAATGCAATATGTCAGACGTAGATATTAAAGTTAAGTCTCATGTCGTTTATACATGTCATTTGCAATTATTTAACTGCGATTGTGCAGTTGACTATCTACTAAATTTGAAAACAAAAGCGATTTGTAGGAATGGCAGTATTGAAAATGACAGAGGAGATAAGAAGGATTCGCGGGAAAAAATTAACAATTTTTAGAGGCAATTTGAAAAATAATTGTGTCGTTTAGTCGATGGGTTTCTCGTATCACAAGGAATTATGACAGCGTTTGAAGAGATGAATAGCCATTTGATGGCCTATCAAACCATATTATCAGGAGTAAAAATGAGAGTCAAATGCAAAAAGGATATTTTTCCTATAATAGTGTGCAATAAAAAAAATTCAGAGGACATAGACGAGTCAATTAAATGATTTTTTTTCCCTCCTACTGTTCTTTATCTTATCTTTTAGTCGAGATAAACGACAGAATTAACTGACATTGAGAAATGGATCAATCAAAGAGGCAATTATGAAGGAATTGGGGGGTTAAAGGGGGCGATTGGAGAAAAAAATCAATATGTCATTCTTGGGTTAATCGAGTGGTATTAGCCGTCAATTTCACTCGGCGTCTTGTGTCATTTGCAGTTACTTCTCTACTAACAACAGCTTGAAACTTGAAGTTACCACGACAGGATGCAAAGATACTGAAACCGAAGTCAATTATTTGGAACATGTACAAACGATAATCACTTTAAACGCTACACGAAGGGGAGATGTAACGTTATTTCTCACCTCCCCGCTTGGGACTAGGTACATATTTCAATCTGAAAAGAAAAATGGTGTGAAAATTGAATTTTCTTTTTTGCCTTTGAAAATTTAGATCGATGATATTGAGCAGACGTCCCAATGATGATGACCGACATGATGGTTTTACAAAATGGCCCTTCATGACGACGCATACCTGGGGGGAAAACCCTCGAGGCAAATGGATTCTTGAGGTGAGAAAAAAAAATTTAAAACAGTTTAACAAATGCACCACATTCGTCGTGCTTTTATTTTTACAAATAAAATTCAAAAATACACTGGAATTAGGTACATTTGATGATCATATGTCAGAACATCATCATTAAATGAATAAAAGTCTCCAAAATTTGGTTAATGGACTAAATTACCGACTACATTTGAGTATTGTATTTTAACTCAACTAATTGGTGAAACATAATAATTGACAGTTAATACAAACTTAAGCGAAGATACACAATGTAAGCTCTATACTCAAAAAACGTAATTCTGAATATATTCAAAGCATATTCAAAGTTATCAGCCAATATAAGGTATCTTGTCGGATGGTAGTCAAATTGGAGAAACAGTAAAATATCCAGTGGGCTGGGAAATGGGACAAGCGAATTTCTTGTGTCGGTCTCAATTGTGAATTCTGTTCTATTCCTACAGGCCAAGTTCGAAAGCCAGTTGTCACAGACAGGTTATATTAAGGAATGGACCTTAGTACTTCATGGGACTCGGGACGCTCCATACAAGAATTTATCTGCCCTTGACCCTCACTCCAAATTAGCGATTGTCAAGAAAGCTCACGAGGAGAAGTTGAAGCAGTAAACTTGAGCTGAAAAGGAAGTTGAAAATAAATTTTAAAGATAACATATTTAAAAAAAAAAAAAGAGTTCATTTAAATGTTTTAATCAAATTTAGAGGAAAAAATATTTTTTTTAATTGGATTTCATGTCATTTTAGTTTTATATAAAGTAAATTCAAATGTCAAATGTTTGCATATATTTTCCAGCAGCTTCTTGTGACGAAAAACGAATCCGTGCAATATAATTCTTTTGAAAAATCATTTAGAGCGTGTTGTTAGGAAGGATTTCCATTTACAAAATTTTATTCTAAAACGAAGGTAATCTATATACAAAAAAATATTCACTCACCTTTAAAATAAGATTTAAATATGTTTTTTTTTTCTAATACAACGAATTTTGATATGAGTGATTTTTTTTATGTAAAAAAATCGCTTCAAATTCATTCAATTCAATTTTGAGGGTCCAAACCTAAAAATCCGAAATAAAGTGTGACAATTAAAACTCACGTTCTTGTAATCACAAGGGTCTCTATGGGTAACATGATGACTTAGAATCTCCCGTTTCTTCTTTCTTACAGTAGTTTGTGCCATTTCTTATAGCAAAAATTTCCTTACAAAGTGTGTATTAATTAAATTCCATTTATTTTTTTTGTGAATCCAAAAAAAAAAAAAAAATCGAAATTACATTATGTTTTCTTATTACTTAAACATCTGTTCACTTCTGTGACCAATTTTAATTTGGAAAAAAATAAAACAAATTTATTTTTGTGAAAGGCAAAGCTGTGTGCACAATTTCGTTTTTATTATTTGTAGTATACTTATTATTTCCAATAGGTTTTTGTACCTGTTGTGACATTTAATTCCTCTCAGATGAGGAAAAGCAGAAAGTGATAACTCGAAATTAATAAATGTAAAAAAGAACTTTAATTATTAAATTAAATACGTCAATCTAGAGCTCAATTTTGTGCTTTCTGTGATGTAAAAAATACGGTGTTCATTTCAATTTATATTTTGTTCATACATCTAAATTAAACAGTATTAAGTATAAAAGAACAAGTGACTGGACTAGGAAACAAGTTTAATGTACGGTAATTGTAATTTTCTGTTATGTAAAAAAAAAACACGAATACACATTTTGAATAAATCAATATTGATTTCTTCCATAAGTAAATGTTTACGTGATGGTACAGGATTGTGCTAACAGATGGCAATAGCTTGTAATGTGACTCCATTTTTCACTCTCGTATAAACACGCTTCCTGCTGGGTTGGGTCGTTTGTGTTGTAACTATTTAATTTCAAACATGTGTGAACAATGCGTAAAAGAAGAGTTTCCAGATCGGGTAAATATTCTATTTTTCTTTAAAAAAAAAATATCTACGTCTTTTTACGATCCGATACTTCTTGCAGGGAAGAATGTGCCTTGAAACTGGCTCTTACTTATTTAATTACCAAGGCTGTGTGCAATGTCAGCAAAAAGATCAGCTTGAGATTTTCAACCGAATCGCCAAAGTGGATGAAGAGGGTGAAGAGATGGTTACGTATCAACGTAAGTATTTCGAATGTGAAAGAATAATGAAAGAAAACTTAAAAAGTCGGTTCGATTTATTAGATAAGTGTGAAAATTGCGACCACTTGATTGCAAATCACGAATATTCATTTCGTGTAAACGGTGACTACCAGGTATAGCAAGTTAAAGTTATTGCAATATAAATTTTCTAATTTACAAATTTGTTTATGCAGGAGTACGAAATGGAGTGCCTTCTATGTGGTAGGGGAGAAGATACACAAAGCATTATGCCAGATGATCCAAGACTTCAAAATGATGTTTCTTAAAATTAAATAATTTTCAGAAATACAGAGAATAAAGTTTTTTTTTTTTATCTTACGACAAAATTAAAGTGTTGCATAAGTTCGTATTTTAATTTATGGATACAATTGGATCGAATCGGTTTGTTTGGGTGGATCACTGACTCCTTAAAGATGGCCGCTTCCGATTGTGACTCGCTGCTGTCAACGTGTGGAGAAGACTATTATATCAGAGAAAATAATTATGTGATAGTGAAAAAAGGTGATCTGATGAAAGCTTGTCAAGTAAAGAAAAATAGGTAAGATTTAATTGAATGTAAATTAGTAATTTGATTGAAAATTTGAATAAAATAATTACATCACGTGTTTCAGACCAGTTTACATTGGTAAACAGAAGATTAATCTAAGTGGAATAATTGGCCATGAATTTGGTTCTTTATTCCAGGTGAAAGGCGATGATTTAATTAAGATAAAAAACGAAGCGACGAAATTAAATATTGAAATTCCTGGTAACGCTGTTAGTCTTGCAGTTTATATATTCTTTTATACATTTTTTATTTATTCATTTCAGAACTAAATACATTAAAGGATAATCGCAGCCTCGTAGATGACGGAAAATCGCAGAAATTAACGAAAGATGAGATTGAACTGTTGAAGGATAAAGGACTTACGGGAGAAGTAATTCCTTTCACCAAGCTACAGTTTAAACATTACTAACGTACCTGTTGCTAATTTTTTATTTCAGGAAATGGTAGAACACCTTATAACTAACAGTTCAACATTCAATGAAAAAACTGAATTTTCACAAGAAAAATACTTAAAAAAGAAACAAAAAAAGTTAATATTAATTTTTTTATTGCACTATTGGTGCCGTATATATGTAACCTTTTTTTAATTTTTAGGTATACGAATCAATTACTTATTCTTAAGCCTATCACTAGATTAATTGTGGAGATGTATAGCAGTCAAGGCTCTCTTAAAATATTGTAACGACCACAATTTTTATGTTTTATTTTATAATAATAAGTGTACTTTTTTATACAGAAACCTTCGTTGCGATACAGTAGCCCAAATTTTGACCTACAGTAACGTTTGCTCAGGGGGAAATTATATTATTTTTGATTCTTGTTATGGTCTTGTTGTTGGTTCGGCTTTGGAAAGAATAGGAAAAGCCGGGTGCATCATTCAAGTCTACGATATGGATGTACCACAGCAGTAAGCACTCGACTAGTATAATTATTGCATTAATTAAATTTGAACTGTTATTAATAAGACAGGCTGTACACATGTACAATTTTCCGGAAGATGTCAAAAACTGTTTAGTTAGCGTGAAATTTCAAGAACTGGAAAATATTCTGAAAGAAAAAAGTGTAGCTGAGGAAAAGCTGCAAGAAAGCGAAATAAAATGCGATAGCATTAATGAGGTAACTTTTTTTAAATACTAAGCTGTTACATAGTAAATGAAATATTGAATTTGTATTAGCAACATGTGACGAATTCAGAGAGACGGAAATTGGATCGTAATCGCCAAGAAGCACGAATAAAAAAAATAATGACATCAAATGATGTAGATGGGTAAAAAAAATCTACTTAATTTACATGAACATTATTTTTATCATTCTTATTATAGATTTGTAATAGCGTGTAAATATTCTCCAATTGAACCCACTTTATATTTTTTAAAATACTTACAACTGTCACGTCCCTTTGTCATCTACTGCATGTACAAAGAAGTAAGTTAATTTTAGGCTAATATTTTTTTACCCTGTTGAACATTGATGAATATGAATTTATATTTCACAGTATTTAGTTGAATTATACACGAAACTCAAAGAATCTGGTAATGCTGTTTCGCTGTGGATAACAGAAACGTGGCTGAGAGAATATCAGGTATTTTAACATTAAGTTTACGTTTTAACTGTAATGCAAAAACAATTTTAAAATATTAGGTGCTGCCAAACCGGACACACCCATCAATTAATATGTGTAATTCGGGGGGATTTCTTCTTACAGGGATAAAAGTTGATCCTAGTTGATCAGGTTAGGTTTTGTGTTTCTAATTAATAAAAAAAAATGAAAAGAAATCTTAAAATTTCTCAACGTTTTCACTAAAATTTAATAAGGGAGATGATGATAAATATTTCAATTTTTTGTCACCAGATATTTGTTGTGACATAACAGTAAAAGCGCTAAGTCTGACTTGATGATTGTTGTTTGATGGGTGTATTGTTATGTTCTATGTCCAGATAACATAAATGAAAGGCATTCCATTTAACCGATCTTCTAAATTTTTTCACAAGTCACCATGCTGTTCTCGTCCAGCTGGTGCTCTTTTTGTTTATTTTGGTTGACTATTTTTATCATCTTCGTTATTCTCATAATGGCAACTCTTTCATTCCTTGACTATTTCACTTGGAAAGGATGGTGGGAATATATGTTTGGCGGTATTGTTAATCCTGCTTCTGGCGATCAGAAGAACATTTTACCTCCGATTGAAGAAGAAGAAGAGATTACTACAAATGGAAGCGAGAAATCTGGGGGAAGTAAATCTGATTTATTTTCTTGCAAGAATTCTTCGAAAAGTAGCCCTCCTTCTGCTAGTACTATCAGAAGTAAACTTGAAGACGACCATCTTCTCATGTTCAGCTACCAAGATTTTGGAAAAGTCGAGGAAAAAACTTTAGTGTTGCCACCGGTAATTTTATAGTTTATTTAAAACTTAAACTGTACCAATCAAAAAATTTTTTTTTCAGTGCGAATATTCCATATCTGATAGCGAAACGAATATTTCGAATTGTGATCTTCAGACTGAACATAGTGTGGAAACGTGTACAGGAAGCAAGAAATCAGAAGGCGATTCAAACTGCCGATGTGCAAACAAAGAGGTTTCTGAGTTTGATGTATTAAATAAACAGCCACCACATGGACATAACAAAAGTTTTATCAAATGGGTGCCTTTCAAAGACTGCGCTTTGCCAAGCAGATATGATTCTTATTTGGATAGAGATGACAGCCCTAGGTTGTAGGATAAGCCAAAAAAAATCGTCACACTACAATACTTAATCTAAACACTTTTTCAGGGGAGTTGTTGCTTGGGAAGTTGCATCACATAGTTATCTCCCACGTTCCAGAAGTAACGTTATAATGGGTGATGATACGTCACCAACTGTACCCGTCAGATTGACCATCAGCGATTCGGTTTTGGGCAGCGTGCCTTTTCAACACATGGGCGCGAACAAAAATTTTAATTACAGTAGACAGTTTTCTCAACGAATTCGCAGTGATTCAAGTCGATTTGAATACCAGCGCAATCGTCGTTTCATTTCTACGCTCATTCGAGAAGGAGTCAGTATGAAAGCAACGTTGTACCTGCAAATACCAGCTAAACCCGAAATGACACGGTTTGCTTTAAACATATTACGTCAACCCGAAGATTAAGGTACAATTAGTGCTCTTTTTTTCAGATGTAATATGAAAACAGATTTGATCTTAGTACTGCTAAAATCATTTTTGTGGCCATGGGAGGACGTGCATGTGACTTGGGTGCCAAGTTTATTGACTTGGCTTATAACTATTTTGACAGCAGATAATGCAATTCCAATTTTCAAAAACCAAATGTAAGACTTTTAATTCTTATAAGAATATGAATGAAACAAGCATTTTATGCTTAAATTATTAGAATACGAAGCAACTACAAAGCTGTCCTCCTTCTATCCAAAGAAGCTGCGAGGCAAATTCGGCATCAGGACCTCGTATTTTTGTACAATTTGGCAATGCTCCTCCAAACAAGTCCAGATCATGTTCTTCTTTTGCAGCAGCTCAATTAACTGTCAGCTTGTATTGTGTCATCTCATAAAATGTAAAAAAAGAAAATTAAACTCAGTACAAAGTACAACGTTACATTCAGTTTTAACGTTACTTTGAAAGCATATTTTTAATATACATAAATTATTACAGCATAAATTTATCATTATCGTTTAGGTTCGACCAATCCGAGACGTAACCTTGCTTTAAATACACATCTTTAGTTAAAGAGCGATTCGTTAGGACGTCAGTGGATCCGAATATGGCAGCTGTCATTGTTTTCAAAAAAAAATTATTAATATTACTATTTTATTTCAGTTAGACCTTTTCAATGTACCTCCAAGCCAAGCGGTGTAATTGTCTTTAGCAGGTGGGTGATGAAATTTGAATATTGAAATTGCTAAACGATCCTTGTATTGAGGATGGTCAAGAAGGTTATTTATTTCTGCTTTTAGTCGAGCCTTGAACCCTGGAATCATTGCAGTACCTCCGGTTATAACGATATTTTCGGCTAGGATTTTTCTTATATCGACAGGACACTGAATAACAAGTAAGTAATACCAATTTTATATTATCATTTAGTCTAGTTGGTCATACTTTAAGAATGGTGTCGATAATTAGTGTCGCTACAGTTTGCATATCATGATCAAGCTCGAACAAAATTTCGGCAGCTTGTTCTGAAACAGTCCCAGGAATTCGAAGAATTTTATCTCCATCCATCGGGTAATCAATTGGTGGTCGAGCAGGTGGAAACTTGTCGGATGAAGTTTCGGCTCGTTTAACTGTCTGAATTTGCCGCCCACGTTCAAAAGTAGTGGCGAAACATAATCTCACTAAGAAAAAGTCTTTCTCAATTACTTAAATCTCTTATTAATTTTGATATTACCTGTGATATCTTCTAACATCGCCTTTGACAGAGACACTATAAAAATTTCAATTCAGTTTAGCTAATAATTTTAATTTATTTTATAATCATTGGAAATTACCAGTCATTTCGGGAAGTGGCATTTGTCTGTCGTGAAAATGAACTGTTCCATAGTTTAGTAATAAATTTTCAAGATTACTGTAAGATATTTTAATTTATACTTGAAATTGTACGTTGAACATGCATATTTAAAACCTGTGAATAGCTTTAGCTGCCAAGGGCACAGTTTCACCAGAGTTGAGTAACAGAATTCCTTCATAAATGGGAAAAATTTGACTTTCTCGATACCCCAAATCTAAAACCAAACCTGAAGATATGCCCAATGTGAAAAGGGTAAGGAGATGTGACGGCACAAATATTAGTGAGGAAACCTGTAAAAAAATTGTTTGTAATTAGTAATATTATTTGTTGTGCTTGACATGACTCACCTCAAAATGGACAAACAAAACTTTAGCGAGGGTTTCTCGAAACAAGGTTGGTGACAAGACCGATTCAACTATTACAACACGTCTGTCTTTAGGATTCACCAACAAATGTCTGCATTTGTATATGATTTTGTAAGAATAAGTTTTTTATGAATTTACTTCATCCTTAACATTACTTGAAATATAGAAAATGAATAAAATCCACAAAAAACGTATACAGTTCATCAGGCAGATGAATGTCAACTAATTTGATCATCTGAAAATTATACATTATTTTTTTTAACATATTTCGTTATTGTTTTACCTATGCTACCTTTTCTGTTTTATCAGACGAAACCTCCGTCGGAATTATACATCTTGGTCCCGTTTCACCTGCAAACCCAGCCCTAAAGAAAAATTTTTAAAAAAATCTCTACAATTACAATCATCGTTACAGTATTCGGTCATCAATTCATCTCACTTCGTATAAACAGTGCCAATATCAAGCACAACAGCATGCTTTTCACTGATGAGTCCAATACCTTCGTATAAAGGCATTTCTCAAAACAAATTGCCCTATAGAATTTTACGAGAGGACTACGGATAGCGCCGCTCTGGTGTTGACTCGGTGAAAGTTAAAGTAGAACGAAACGACTTACCGCAGACCGACACTTTGTGTCTATGTTCAGTAAGTTTTCTTACAATTGCTACACATTATTTTTAGCTTGCTTATTGAAAAAAATTATTGATTAGGGAGGAGTATCTGAAAATCTTAATGGTAGTATTTTTATTTCTTAAAATCAGTTCATTTTTGTATAAAACATCACCTTACATGGCAATTAAAAAAAGATGATGACGCTTTTTAAATTTTTAAGTATTTTCCCTTCAGAAAATGTTTCCATCCATAAGACCGAAACTCGAACGTGAAGCAGTCTGACCCAGGAAACCTAAGACCCAATATGGGGCTCATATTGGGCAAAGATGATGAAGGCGCCTTTCGTTGTTTCCTGTTTCTTTGCAACTCGCCCGGAGCGATAGATGATGAGGCCAATGTGAACAGGTAAGTTTACACTTTAATATTTGAGCGTCGTGGAGAGTGGTTTCGTAAAACCACCAACAGTGCCTTAATTTCCCCGAAATATTACCTCTATTAAAAGCCGAAAGTGCCTCATTTTCCCTCCAAACATCAGTCCAACTTGTTACAGCAATTTTCTTCATCAACTCTGGTTGAGTGTAAACCACTTCCGGTTTCCCAAAATCATCGGAAGAGCCTTAATTTCCCCGAAATATTACCTCTATTAAAAACCGGAAGTGCCTCATTTTCCCTCCAAACACCACTCCAACTTGTCACAGCAATTTTTTCATCAATTCTAGTTGAATGTAAACCACTTCCGGTTTCGTAAAACCACCAACAGTGCCTTAATTTTCCCGAAATATTACCTCTATTAAAAACCGGAAGTGCCTCACTTTCCCTCCAAACACCACTCAAACTTGTCACAGCAATTTTCTTCATCACCTCTGGTTGAATTTAAAACACTTCCGGTTTTCCAAAACCATCGAAATGCCGCATTTTTTCCGAAATATCACCCCAAAAAATCCTTCTTGGAAGTGTTGAAGGTAAATGAGTGAATTTCGCACATTGCTTTTGTTCTGCTAAACGTGCGAGAT
>JAQGAS010000824.1:0-32907 GCA_034686365.1 Pachymerium ferrugineum | reverse complement strand
ACGGTTCAAAATTAAGAAATTTAAGTATTGAATACGTATTTATACGATTAAAATCTTTTATTTAAACCCAACTTGTCTCAGGGGTTGAGTGTCCCTTTAAAATCATCTACAAACTAATTTCAATTTGGTCAATGTTTTTACAGTAATAACAGACAAAATCAATGACATCAACCCTTCATCACCATGCAAGAAACAATCGTACAAAAATATGTACTTAGAGAGTGTTACTGGACGACTTAAAATATACGAAATGGTAATATCAATATTGCAATTTCGTACTAACTTATTAACACTTTATATAATAAATTTCAGGTATTTACTCTTCTTTGCTTCTCGAGCATTATTGTTTTAAACGTTTGTCTACCATATTACACATTATATTACTTTGAATATTACTGCTTGATATTATGTGCGGTATCGGGATTTGCTGTCACAGGAATTATTGTAGTCTTTAATGCGAGTCGCGCCATCCATGTAGACAGAAAAATTAACTGGAAAATTGTAATTTCAACTTAAATAGGTAAAAGTGTAGATTTAACACTTGTATTTCTTTAAAAGGAAAGCATCTTATCTATGATATGGGCAACCTTAACACTTATTTTCTCCACGATTTTATTAATTCGACTTCTTACGCACGACTTTGGCTACAAACCCATATTTGCCTGTTACATTTACACAAGTGTAAGTTTCGTATGAAATTTTTAATTTTAAAATTTGTAAAAATTTGTAAAAAATTTTCATCATCAATTAGGTTCTTGGTTTCGTTATAACGACGTTTTATGCTGCTGATGGGATTATTAAACTACACGGTTTAGCTAAGAATATTACTCCTTTAGGAGAACCAAAACCGAGTGATATTAATATAAACTCGAAAGGATGTTGCAGTTCGTTTTGCAGCTGTGTTAGGTCAGTTAAAATTATAAAAACCGAATGGGACTATAAAATTGTACATTTTAGAAAATATGGATGGATAGTCGCTGGATCCTTGTGCGTTACTGCTATTGTAGTTATTATTGCTACAGTATGTTTTTTTTAAAACGAATTAAGATTTATAAATTGATGCACATCTATTATGTAAAAATGTTAACTCAATCTCCTTAATTTCGAATATAAGTCAATAAAATTTTTTTTAAAAAATTGCATGACATGATTCGTGTGATGTTTGCTCTGAACAGACCTTGAACTTATTTTGACATCTAACAACTATTAGTCAATTGAATACGAATGGATTTACTAATAAACACTATACAGTATATAACTAAATTGACATACGACAATAGCGTTTGATTGATGCTATCTTTCGAGTGCCATCTAAGATAAATTGGGTATAATTCTGGTTTTGTATCTAAGCGACCACAGCATAAAAGAGAAAAAAAAAATCGATCCGCGATATTTACACGCACATCAAAACTCTACTTTATTCCAGTATCTGTGTTCGACTGTGTTGCGCCTGAAATGCCTACAGGAGAAGCCATCAACTTCTCAATGGTAAAAATTATTTCAATATTAGAATTGCAAGTTTTAACGTAATAATGAACTCTATAGGGAAATGATGTCAACGAACCAACAGATGGTGATAATTAAATTTGATATGACGCTGTTTATAGTTTTGTTTAATTTCAGTTACTTAACCAGGCTTTGATGGCAGTCCACTACTGGTACATAAGTCACCACCAATTATCCATTACCGATATCTTATTCGCCTATTAATTAATTTGAGTCAAATGGCACGTCATATTAGGTGGTGCAACTGCTGCAATATCATTTGCAACTATTGCTAATCTGCGGCAACAGTGCATTGTTACAATAACAGGTCACGACAAAACCTGGATCGGTCCGGTTTGGATAGTTTAACCTGACTTTTAAAGGGCTACAATCTGCAGATGTTTTACCCTAAAAGTCCCCCAATGGGGCGAAGTCGCTTCGGTAGTTCTAATAATGGCCGCAATTCTAACAATGGTGGCGGCTCAGTACTGCCAGGTGAATTTATTTCCGGTTCCACTTGGCAGTACCGATGCGCCACCATTGTTTAGAACTGTGGCCATTGTTAGAACTACAGAACCGACTTCGCCCCATTGTTGGGGTGACTGGTGTACTGAAACTTTACAATCTGCTGGGTATGGGTATATCAATTGGGTACTAAAAATTTGTACACAATTTGTTAATTTTCATCAATTTTAACTCTTAAATATGGTTTGGTTTGGTTAAGTTAGATTAGGCCTAACCCTTACATTAAATTAAAAAAAAAAAACGATAGCAGTATCTCATATCGATGTTGGAATAGTTGTACCACCTCTCATTAGTGTTTTCCTCGAACGTACTTTATAAAACAATAACATTTTAGATTCTGCAGTCGTTTTGTTTTGCAACTTTGTCCGCTTACTCGAACTATGACTGTACAATGAGTTGGTTTTGGCTTTCTACAGGATGTGGGTTTATACTATCAGTGTATCTTTTTATTCTCCATTTCATGGAACTCATTGACGAAGATCACGGATTAATGGCAAGAGCGGTACGTTCCTGTAGAAACATTTTATAAATGTTGTGTATGACTATTTAAGATTTCAGGGTTCAGTTTACAGCTCTGTATGGGCGTTGATGTTATTTGTTTTCACATTGAATAGCTACAAATATGAAGAAAGTCTAATGGTTTGAAGTAATACCTTATCACAACTGTTGTAATCAATAGTTTTTTTTATTACTGTTGTAGTTTTCAATTCCACTTATAATTGTGTATGTACTGGATTGCTATGTCAAGTGCAATGAATGGCTACCAAAGAGTTTCCTTCTAAGAGAAAGATGCGTGCTTCGTACACAAATTGGGAATTCAACTTATGACGGTAATAGCGACTGTCTGATGTAAATGATCTTAATTATCTTAATCTGTTTGCAGTTTTTTCGATTACGAGTAACTCCATGGTTAAAGACGAATCGCAATTTTCGGGTATGTCTTCTCCGCATTGCTGTACTGTAAGACAATGTGCTAGTGTTTATGGAGTATCAAAAAGCATTGAAATGGTGATTGAAGTTTTAAAATTAATTTATTTGAATGTTTAAGTTTTCATTTCTTTTTTTAGATTCTGCAAGTTATCTGCTTTACATCAATAAAAACAGCAGATTCTTGTCATTCTTGTGACCATAATTTGCTAGTATTAGTTGCAATGGCAGGGTTATGCATGAACGTATTGTTCATAAGTTTTTATTCCCTTGGCCTCATTCATAAAACCGAAGTGAACACACTAAGAATAGTAATGCGGCAAAGAATATTGATGATCCAGCCGATACAAGAATGCTCACATCTATACCAGAACTTGGGACCACCAGTCTGGGAATTGTTGAGCTCTCAGTCAATGAAATGACCGGGTCACTAATACAATCTAACAAGAACATGGCACTCTGGTCCGTTAGCTGAAAGTACGCTCTGAAACATGCGCACAGTATTGTGGGATTTGCATAGGATTCTGGGAACATGAATCCTGCCAATATGGAAGTGTTATTAGTTTCATGTTATCATTGATACAGTTGGTTGTAAGAATGTGACGTCACTGTTTTCTACTGTTTTTGCGCATAGCATATTGGGAAAAAAATTCTGGCAAGATGGCGAAATACCTGCCACCTGGCAAGAGATTTCATAAAGATTCAACCTGTTGTATTGTAATCGTGACCGCGTATACCGGTCATATCATTGGCTCAACAACGACTAACGGTCCTGATGGTCTTGGGCTCTTGGGAAGTAAATGTTCTTGTATCGATTGGCAATGTGCTAGTATCATACAGCACAATTTGTCTTATTAAATGTATTTTTTAGGAAAATAGTTGCCATTTGGTATTTACTATTTTCACGTTGGTCAGTTCTTTGATGATGAGTTTGGATGATTATGGGGAAAAGCGTGGAAAATATCTTGTTGTAATATATTTCGGTTATACATAATTTTTTACTGGTAATAGAAGATGGTTTTCTAGGTGCTTGGTTTTATCATATCAATAAATTACGCGGTCGATTACGTGCTAATTGCAATGACCATCAGAAAAAACATTAGGGATGACAGCCCAACTCATCAATTACTAGTGCCTTAATTGGATCACAAGGAAAAGAACTATATTTGTGAAATGGTTTAATCACACTTTATTCGAGATCGTTTTTAAGAACATTCCACTTCTACGTGTTTTAAAAATGTACTAAATTGTAAATTTACCAATTTTCTTCCAATATGAAATTGCATACTTCCTATTACCTTTTTATAATTTTGTTTGACAATTACACACTACAATTTTTTCTGAACTTTTAAACTAATTGTTATTGCAAATGATAATTCATTACTTTGTGCTGCATTATTACCAAATTATTTTTGACCTCAAAAACAAAATCGATTATTTAACTAACGCAGCGCTGATTCTGAAGGACTTAATTTTCAATGGTGAGTACGCTTTAATACAAAATGTTGCCACTGGATGAAGGGGCGCCACTGAGCCCTGGGTACAACAATGCATTGAATTGTGTTAGATATTACCAGGGAGTTTATTTCCTTCTGATATTACATAAAAACAGCAATGACACAGTGACCCATTGCGCCATCCTGGTGGCGAATTATAGCAACAAATTGCGCACTCCCATTATTTCTAATCAGCTAAAAGAAATGGAATAAAATTGAAGAGACACAAATTAAATTTAAAATCATTTCTTTAATCAAGATGCCATTAACGAAAATAATTGTACAATGATTATGTTTGGTCAGCGATCAGTAAACGATGTTCCCTCTGTATCAGTATCACCAAAACTTGACGTCATTTGGGAATCTTGGTAAGACGACGACGCTGCACTTGACGCCGATGCCATCCCAGTACGAATGCTGGATGGCACCGTTCGACGAGATACTGATGCGACTGGTTTCACATCCTTCAAATTTCTAAGCTGTTCCACCAATTCCTTTGGAAACAAGCCCAATTTTTCTTCTTCAGCAATGACGAAGAGTGTCATGTCAACATCCTCCAATGTTAGATTGGCTTCTCGTACCAAGTTGTCAACTTTACTCCTAACCGTTTCCAATAACTCATAAGTGGGACCCAGTTTCATTTTAGCAGCCAATTTAACAGCGTGGCTCATGTATTCGACAGCTTTCTTAAACAGACCCAATTGCACTTCACACTCTGCCACCAAAACCATGTTAGTGAGTAGCCAAATATCGTGATTGGCAGTTCGAGCAATAATAATAGCTTGTCTCCCGCATTTCCTTGCTTCTGCGGGTTCACTTAATTGCAAATAGCAACGACCAATTTCGTGTAAAAGTCTTGATCTCATTGCTGGATCGGTCTGCTTTTGGTACCATTCACGCCATCTGGGGAACGAAATTGGAACTAATTTATCATTATACTGAAATTTTCGGATTTTTATCAAGGAGCTCGACAGATGACTTATACGACGCTCTCTCAGATTTGAGATTTGTAAATCCGAGTAAACCCTAGTTTAAGATTTGTAAATCCAACTAGATCTAATTGCTGCTTGGAATCTGTAAATCCGAGCAAATCCCAAATTGGAGAATTGTAAATCCGGGCAAATCCCGGATTTGGAGTTTGTAAATCCGAGCAAATCCCAGATTTGAAATTTGTAAATCCGAGCAAATCCCGAATCCTGGATTTGAGATTTGCAAATCCGAGCAAAAATCCTGGATTTGAGATTTGCAAATCCGAGCAAAAATCCCGAATTTGAAATTTGTAAATCCCGAATTTGAAATTTGTAAATCCGAGCAAATCCAGAAATTGAGATTTGTAAATCCGAGCAAATCCAGGAATTGAGATTTGTAAATCTAAAAAAATCCCGGAATTGAGATTTGTAAATCCGAGAAAATCCCTGTTTGGATTTATAAATCAGAGCAAATCCCAGGATTTGAGATAATGATGTATATTACATCAATTCCTGTTTTTTTTCGAACTTGCGGTTTTGTAAATCCCAAAATCCCCAAGCAAATCAGCAAATCCCAAGACTCGATTACGTGCCCATTTCACATATCTCATCCAGTATTCTTTCCCTTGAGATAAGTTCCACTAACTTTATGTTTAAAATTCCCCGTTTCAGAAAATTCTGAACTATTTACAGTTGTAATATCGCTATATCCTTTTTTTAAAGTTTAAGATTAAAAAATTTTAAAATAAACTTACATTGCTACCGATTTTTCATACATTCCCAAAAATGAATACGCATTTGCCAGGTTCTCCAACGCTAAACTCTTGGCATTTTCTAGACTCCTGTAATATTTTAAAAATTTTAATTAAAAAAAAAAAAAAACACTTCAATAATGCATTTACCGTCGTTTAGCTAACTGCAGCGACTCCTGGTGACAATTAAGCCCTCTTTCATATAATCCCAACTTCTGGCAGGCCTTTCCCATCGACGACAAAATCCCACATAAAAGTTCAGCTTTAGGAGGCCAAAGAGCATAACTAACTGGCAGTAGAATGCCTTGCAATTTCTGACACGTGAGAATCACTTGTTGCCAATCCTTTCGCTTTTCCTCTAGACGAATTGACGAAGGGAAAAGAGAGAGAGAGAGAAAAAAAAAGAGAAAAAAAAAGTAGGAAATAAAGGGAAAGTTAAGTGAGAGTTAGGAATAAAATTAGGATATTCGATGATATCTCAGATGGATTCTAAAGTAGAAGAGAAGAATAAAAGGTGACAGATTTTTCAGTAAAAGATTCTAAACTACACGTGACTAAGTGTTGACGCTGGCACACTTAAACGGGAAGAAGCGGCTAAGCGTCCGGCGACGAGCGACTAACCGCTTTTACGACGAGGAACCGATTTCGAGCGAACGGTCGAGTGGCGAATGACGGGTAATGGGCTTGGAGGACTACCTCGGACAAGTTCTGCCAAAGTGAATTCCACTCGTTTCAAAATAGATGGAAGATTTCCCACAATGCCTCCCGTGCGACGTAATTTGAGATGAACTTGTCGCACCACTTCTTTTCGTGTTCGTGTCAAATTGACCGGTTTTTGTTGCCTCCAAAATTCTTGACGAACTCCTAGGAAGTTGACCACTTCATCAGCTACTGCAGCCATTTTTCTACCTTGCATGCTATCAACTTGATAGAGGTCTAAAGTAAAATTTTAATAAATAGAAATTGTTTATTAAAGTTTTTATTTGTATTATTTTACTTGGGTTTTGCATCAAATCGTTGCAAAATACTTTCTCTCTAGCGACAAGGCCAAGTAGTTTATCAGCTTCGCCTTTCCTGTGTACATCAGTCACATTTTTTATCATGCTAGGTGTTGGAGATACGGAGAATCCAGGTCCAGGCGGCACTGGAATTTTAGTTCTTCCGCCTGCTGCCATATCTTTAAATTTTTTCTTTAAGAAAGAAAAACAGTGTCTTAGCTTATTCATTTCAGTTGTAAAAACTCAAGGTCTTACTAATCTCACAGCTTGTTGATGCTTATCTCGAAGACGATCTACTTGGTGACTCGTTAATTTGATTCTTGTGTTCCCTAATATCAGATTTCTTAAAGATAATTATTTGATTTTTATTTTGCGCAGCACTTTTTGTGTAAAAAAATGCGAGGGAGGCCGGTTAGCCGTTGAGTTAGCCTTTTAAATGTTTACAAAATAAGAACAGCGAGTTCGTATCGTCACGAACACAAAATAACAAGCAAACGGCAGTCCGGTCCGTATGACGCTCTCAAACATGTGCGTAGGACATAGATGGATTCGCACAGGTTACTGGGTATATAAATTCTGGCAAGAGGGCGGGATTAGTTTTATGACGTCATTAGATTGATGTTATTGGTTGTAGACATATGACGTCAATGTTTTATATTGTTTTTGCGCATTGCATATTGGGGAAAAAAAATCTGGCAAGATGGCGGCTTTGTTGCAAACCTGCCATCTGGCAAGAGATTACACAAACAGTGGCCATTCAACATTCGACCGGAGTGCCATGTTTTTGTGGTATTATATAGCAAATTGCTAGGGGGAGTCTTTGAATTCTAACATACAAATATTCCACCCATCCACGGAAAATCTACTTAGAATTAGTTAATAAAGATAAAAATTAATAGATTTGATTATGAAACTGATTTTAATTTAGTGCTTGCGCAGAGCTCTATAAGTTAGGTTTGTGTTTCCGTATGATGTAGTAGTAGCTAATGCAGACTTGTCGTAAAAGTGGAAATAAATATCCGTACAGATTGGTAAGTAGGAGTGGAAGTGAAGCAGCAGCTCTGCGTTAGCCAATCCGAAACGATTGTTCGACAATACGTCGCCTTTACTCAAATAAAAATGGCGCCGACATCCGATCTCGATCTATCGTTGGTTTGGTCAACGAGTGGCCATTCGCAGATCAGTTTTACGCAACTGGCGTACAGGAAGTCAATTTAGATCGAACATTACTATGGGCCAAAATTGAGTTACGTTTCTAGCTAATTTCTACTCCCATTGTGTACGTCGAGTGGATTTGGATGGAGACACACTCCACATCATACAGAAACACATTTGGAAACCTCGCCTAACAAGCTTGTGTTAATAAACAGTGCTCGGTTCGGCAGTTAACGCTTAAAAATGGCAAATGTACTGTACATGTCGGAAGAATATAATTGTAAAACTAACTATAAGAAAGCTCTGCGCAAGCACCAAAATCGAAATGTTTATAACACAGCTAAAAAAAATTTTCACTGAGCAACCTCATTAATATTATGAAAAAAATTTTCACAATCACGTGACGAAATTCGGCTGCACTGCAAAACCCGTATTAAAGGGGAGTCACTGCAAAGCTCTATTTCTATAAAAAGGTTTGCATGACCCATACACTTCTAGTGCTTATCCGATTTGATAAAAAAAAAATACGATAAAAGCAATTTCTACAAGATTACCTCCTAAAGCGCTCTGGATGGCGTATTGTGCTTTCTGTAACCCAACTGCGAATTTTGTCAACTGAGGTCGAAGCTGCATTCCACGCTGAAAATATACAGCTGCAAACTCAAAATTTCCCATCATATACAACGTCTGAGCTTTCATATATATTAACTGTAACAGAGAAAAAAAAAATAAACAAATACATAAACACTTTCTACTCACATCTATTTATACTTCTGAGTCATTGTCCACTGAAGCCATAGCAGTTTCAATATCATGCAAGGCCTTTTCATTTTGTCCTAAATACAAATAGCACTTTGCTCTTGCTATTAAAGTCTTCTTATCCTTCGCACTCAACTCCAAAGCCTAAAAACAAAACGAAAAAAAATTTCTTATCTACATCAACAAACTATATATCACAAAAATCAACAAATAAACACTAATCACCCTATTAGCCGACTGGAGAGCTAAAAAAGGTTTATTTTCCCTTAAATGTTTACACACGAGCGAACTATGAATTAAAAACTCCTTCCTACGAATATCTTCTTCACTCGAACTTTTTTTCTTCTTAATTTCTTTCGTATCCTGCCCATCATCAGTGCCCATACCTAGAGCAGCAGCTCGATCTTTATCGGTGCAACTCACATCCTTCAACGGATATTTCCTCCTGTATTTAGGCGCATACCGAGGCAACAAACCTTCCTCCATTTCCGACTCTTTAGTAACCACGGATGCTACAGTTTCATCTGTGACTTCCTCCTTTTTCAATTTAGGCAACATTTGCGTCGTCGTAGCAGCCATTTTCACGATTCAGGTAAAAAATAAGGCCGTTATAAATCAATCGCACTAGCCCGCACCTAATTCAAAACCCCTGGTGACGAAATACTAATCAAAACAAAAATGGCCCCTAAAATTCTCCCGCGTAAAAAAAAATAACAACAAACCGCCGATCGATTTTTACGACTTTTTATTCCGATTTAAATATTTCACGAGAAAATCCCTGCTGGATAATTTTTTTAAGAAGATGAATTGCTAGCTAATTTCATCTTTAATTAATTTATACGTTTGTAAATGACACGCCGAGATGAGAGAGCAAACAAAAACACTAACTCTAGCTTGGCTGGGCTGGTTCGTAACTCGGCAACGAGAGGGCCACACCCAGAAATCGATCCAGATGAAACCTCTGCACAGTTAGAACCGAGAATAACGTACGGCACCTGCTCACGTTGCTTTACTCATTTTGTAGAAAAATACAGAGTTGAATACAATGTCCGGCGAAGAGAATATGAATTCTATGACCAAGATTGATATTGTAAGTTAAAACGCAGATGTGAGACATATGTAACGTCTATTTATTCCTCGCTTAGCACGACAACGATAATAAAATGCCTGAGCAAAAGCAAACTCCCAGTCCAAAGGGTAAGAGTGAAACTTTTGTAATTTTTTTTTTCATGTTTAAATGTTAATAGAGAATTTTTTTTCTTTTCTTGGTTGGTAGACATGCCTGAAAATTTGCATTTCGTCACATCGAGTACAAAGCATAAGCTTCGTTATGCGTTCACCATTCCTGGAATGTTTAAATTGATCCATTTGGTGAGTGGAAAAATGTTGCATTTTAAGGGATTTTTAATTCATGAATTTCCTTAAAATTTCCAGATTTTGAATTTGGTTTGCTTCGTTTTATTTCTTCCCGGATGGAGTTACAGTACGTACCATTCGCCCGGGAATTGGCTGTGGCTTGCAACTGGTTGCGGATTCTGTATTTCCGCATTTCTCTTTATCCTTTATTCATTTAATCTTATTAACCGAGATCGTAAAAAAACGTGGATAGTCGTAAGAATTGAGAATCTCTCCATTTTCCCCCCACAAACAAAAGTAATGCTGTAAAATATTCTACTTTAGGATTCAGTTTATTGCGCGATTTGGGCGCTAATTATATTCGTTTTTATATTTGTCGTGCGCCATCATGACGGAAGTTTAATCGTCAGTGTAATTTCATTAATTTTTAACTACAAAAATTAATTTGACGTTGCCTATTTAGGTTTGCGTTTTGCTTACTGTAATCTACCTGATCGATGCTTATATCAAGTGTTACGGATGGGTGCAAAATGATTTCTCCATTGGCGAGAGAAATATTTTCAATTCCCAAAAACCGCCGTCACCGTACGAAGGTTGTTAACCTTAGAAAAATCGATTTCATAACCTGTTACTCATTCCTAAATCATTTAACCCCCGCAGTCGTTTCTAACCCGACATCGAAAATTCCGTATAAATCAGCGACTAGTGAACCGCTTTTCAAGTGGTGTCCTAAACTAAACGTGTCGCGTGACGCTTTTAATAAGTTTTTCTACTACATCAAAAGTGTTGCTGGGATCCTCAAAATCTTTGAAATGGTAACCGAAATATAAAATTTGACTCACCGATTTCAAAACGTCTCATATTTACAGATTTTTGAACTCGTCTGCTTCGTTTTACTGAAATCATCGCCACTGAATCACAATTACTACTACCGCTATTATTATTACTCAAGCGACTATACAAATTGCGCCCTCTATTGGCTAACATTCGCATCTATTTCCGGTTTCTGCATCACCGGTGTTTTAGTCAGTTTCTACACACTACGATTGATCCAAAGAGCTCGAAAATTAACATGGATACTCGTAAGATGAAATTAATCAAACGTAAGTTTGAATTTACTATTTTAAAAAACTTTTATTTTTAAAAGGAATCAGTTTACTCGTTCATCTGGGGATGTTTCATGTTAGTCACTTCTATAATTCTTTCAGTCTACATTGACAAAAATGACAACAACAACGGATGTCTCATCACTGCAGCTGTAAATTTTTCCATTCTTTTTAACCCAATTCAATCTATTAACTAAAAACACTCATTTAACAGACTCTAGGCTTCATCATTACGGTCATTTACGCTGTCGACTGTGGCCTAAAAATACACGGCTGTGTGAAAAATATCATCCCGCTAGGTGAACCAAAGGAACAAGCACTGCCTGCTCCTCCTGCCCAAGTTTAATGAAATGCATCTTTGTAAGATTTTATTTTCAAAACTGAATCATCACAAAATTTAATACATCTCTCTTTTAATTTCCAGGAAATTTTTTTAAAAACTATTATTACTCAATGTTGTTTCTTAAAAATTTTTGGACGTGTATATATCCATATTATGTGATACTTTCAAAAAAGCTGCCGTTACTACTTCATAATGCCACCAGTCAATTTTAAAAACAACTCTACATCTCTTCTATCATTTTACTACCGCGTTCGGCTTTCCTACAAAACATCATTTCTGATTAATATTTTTTTTTTAATTTTTAAAATAAAACAAAATTTGGCACAAATTTTTGTAAAACTTATATGTACAAAATGTTTGTGAACATGTTTTTTCCCCTTTTCAATCTCATATTACATAGTAAATAAAACAGAAATGTATAATCTATAAAGTGATCGATGTACTTAGAATAGCTATATTTATCTAAAGAGAGAAATACTGTTGAAATATTTAGAGTATATAAACATACGTACCTGTAATAAACTGTTAGAAATTATAAAAACGTGTAGTTTTAAATATTAAAAATTTCTATTTGTTGGTTTAATATTTCAAAATTTCCTTTCATTTTTTTTTCTATTTCTTAATATGCAACTAAAATGTAAAATTTATGTAAATTGTGTTTTATATTTTTCAAAATTTTACTCGTTTCGGTTTATTCCTGCATTTTTAGTCAATAAAAATTTTTATTTTCTATATAAGAACTCCATTGAATGCTGACAAAAGTGTTGTCATACCACTATTAACCTTGAACTTCACTTTCCACCAGGATTTGTTCGCTTACTACCCCCTTTATATCCTTGACCTAAATAGATAATTCGGTACTAAGAGCTCATGGTCGAATGAAACCCTGGGTATTGTTCTTATAGAGCAATTAACATATTGCTAAGTGCAGGTTTATTAACGGCTTTAACTGACTTGTTTTTGTCGGAAAGTTACACTATATCGATTCTATTAAACTTTATTTCAAATGACGTGCATGGAACTATAGTAACTAGTCTTGTCTCGGAGCAACGGTTGTCGCACTACGGTTCGATCTACAAATTTTTGCGTAAAATAGACGCGTTAGTAGAACAAAGTGGGTGATAACATTTTGCTCTGCGCAGTTAAATTGATGTCATTTCACCGTAAAACACAAGTCGAGTGATTTTTGTGAAAAAAAATCTAGGGGATATAAAATATGTCAGGAGAGGGTACTTTGAATGCGATGCTTCAATCGGACATTGTAAGATATAATAAAGATGAATTATAACACTTTTTTAATTTTTGTTTTTAAATAAAGGAACAACAAGAAAAACTAATTGAGAAGTTGCACGCTACTAGTCCGATAGGTATAAAACCAGTTTCTATAATTCTAAATTTTATATATTTTTTTTTTTTTTTTAAATATTTTTTTAGATGTAAATAAAAGCGAAAACCCAAATGTGAGTAAGCGGAGAATTGCTTATCCCTTTACTTTACTTGGATTGTATAGAATTATTCATTTGGTAAGTTTTTAAAATGAAGTTTATAATTAAATAAGTTAATTTTAAATGCTTAAACAGCTTTCGACTTTGGCTTGTGTGATTTCATTAATAAGCGGTCCATTTTATGTGCCACTTCTAACAGGCTGCGGATTCATTTCCAATTTTTATTTTTTTTTACTTTATTCATTTCAACTGATCGATCGTGATGGAAGATTAGAATTGATCGTCGTAAGTTAATGTGGCGATGTCGCTTCGGTAGTTCTAATAATGGCCGCAGTTGTAACAATGGTGGCGCGTCGGTACTACCGGATAGAATTCATTTCCGGTTCCATTTGGCAGTACGTACGCGCCACCATTATTAGAATACTGCGACCCTTATTAGAACTACCGAAGCGACATCACTCTATTGGTGTTTACTATAATGTTACAGTTTTAACATTTTTTTTATAGGATTCGATTTTATGTGGCATTTGGGGATTGGTATCATTATCTCTTATATTCGTGGTCTCGAATAACTTCGAATTATTAATCGTAAGAGATTTAATTTTTTTGAATTTCGATTGTATTCACTCTTGTTTATTTATTGATATTAGCTGATTACCGTGCTATATTTCGTTGACTGTTACCTTAAATGTTACGGTTGGTCTGAAAATGATTTTGAATCAATTGCGGATAAACCTTTTTACAACTTGTCATTACAATCACAACCTGATAAAAGTAAGATAGAAAAAAAAAAAAAAACAGAATCCCCCCAACTGGTGCCCACTAGCTGCATCGCGTGACAATGCAACAAGCGGTCACCTGTTGTTGGCGATACTATTTTCTGATCTGTACACGTCACATCCGGGTTTTGGCAAATGGCGAAATCGCCAATAAAACATTAACTTCGATATTATTTGTACTTTTTTAGTTTCAAAACCAACACCAGAGACCCCTCTGAAACCTACAGTGTCCCACCCAAAGTTCAAATTCGTCTACATCAAAAGTATAGCTGGGTTAATCAAGATATCAGGAATGGTATGAAATAATAAAATTACAAGAGTTGTGTAGAATTATGCTACATCAAAGCGGTTATTTTAGGGTTTTGCTTTAGCGTGTGGTGTACTCTCACTACAAGACACACGTTGGTGTTTCTATTACCGCTGTTTTCAATTATATTGGCTAGCGTCAGCTGTTTTTTCTGGAATGTTTGTTTCTGGGTTTGTGATTTTATTGCATACATTTCGACTTGTTAAACGATTCCATAAATTGAGTTGGATAATTGTAAGTTCGTATTAAATTATATAGCAATTCGCCTTTTAATTGTTTTTCTTCTGCCAGGAATCGGTTTTCTTACTAACTTCGGGAGTGTTTATTCTTACCCGTACTTCTACCGCTGTTGACAGTGACAGTACAAACCTTCAAACAATTGTAATGTTATAAAATCTCAAAAGAGTATTAACTGAAAATTTTAACTTTTCCAGATTTGTGGTTTCATAGCGGCGTTTATTTACATCATTGACAGCTGCGTAAAAATCTACGCTTGTGTGAAAAATAGTACACCGTTTGGAGAACCAAAACTGATGGAAGAACGTACTGATCTTCCTTCACAAGTCTAAATATCCGAAAGAAATAGTAAAGGGACACGTAACCTCTCAGACGAGTCACCTTCATCAAAACTTGGAATTTCTATTGGTGGCCCAACCAGGCCATTGGTTCTATTGGTTGATTTAGATCACGTGATGAATTGTTTTCGATTTAACCGAAACCAGATATCAAAATTGTATCGCGTACGTAATCAGACGATTTCAAACTTATTTAAACCAGAAGTAAATAAACTCTCAAAAAGGGCTGCTAACCAGATTGGCAATTAAGTAATCCTTATTAATCCTCTCTTATCTTTAAATTGCTATGCAATAAAAAAGTAAGCGCAGATTCGGATTCCCCATGAAATTATGACCAAATCCAAATAAAATAAGTTACACAATTTATTTTACAAAGAGTAGAGTGGGGAAACTCTAACCACATGCATTTTGAGATAGCGAATGACCGGAGAACAGATAAATTTTTACAGGTGGCAGCACCAGACGGGTGGCTTTACGGTGAAAAAGCCCTGAACCACTTGGTCCATACAAGTGTCATACTTCAGGAGTTTATTTACTTCTGCTTAAACCCAACGTGTCGAAGGGGTTGAATGTCCCTTTAAAAATGATGAACCGTATAAAACATTACACAAACTCCTCAAGTACAAAACTTTCTGACTATGTCAATATAATGGCATTCACCCCAACCCCAGGTACTCAAATGCAGCACGCAAATAGTGCATTGACCTTCTAACCTTGAAATGTTAGAACATCATCCCATTACTACTAGATTTTGAATATTCTCATTATAAAATGTACCAAATGTGTATTTTAATCTTTTATACAAACTAATCTAAAATTAAACTCAATATTATGCTTACGTTTAATTTTCACCTTGAACACTTCAAACCTCGACAACTTCATTTGAGTTGCAAAAAGAAATTTAATTTTATAATAAAAAAATTTTTAAGATTCAAAATTTGAAAATTGTAAAATGTTTCGTTTTGAAATATAAAATAAATAAAAAAAAAAACCACTTGTTGCGTGTCAGCACATCACGTGATAAGACATTTAATCGGCCTTCATCCGTTTCCGGACGTATCTGCGCGTCAACACAACCAAACTTTCTTAACCTGAACTTAAAGTGACATTTAAAATTCAATCCATTAAGAAATCAAGTCATGTCGGGGCAAGAAGCTTTGAAGTACATGACGAATATCGAGATCGTAAGTATAGTTGAACTTTAAATTGTAAGTAGTTAATTTTTAATTGAACCACAGAATGAAAAGCAGGATGACACTAAACCGACACCGATACAATTAGGTAATTTTCAATTACAAATTAATTTTTTTATCTAATGAAAATTTACGTTTAGAAGTGACAACACGTACGGAACCAAAACTTCATTACGCGTTTACAATCCCAGGGTTACTCAAACTGATTCAACTTGTAAGTTTCTTACTTATAAAAATTTATCCGTGTATTGAGTTATTCTCATGTTAATTTTAGGTGTTAAACTTTGTTGCTCTTTGTACTATTTCTACATATGGAAGTTATGGATGTTGGCGCTGGTTGTTTGCAGGATGCTGTTTTTTTCCGACTGCATTTCTCTTTATCCTTTACGCATTTAATTTGATCAACCGGGAGGATAAACTTGTTTGGAAATTTGTAATGGTTTATTTTAATAATAATTAGTTCTGGTAACTTATATATTTTTTTTTTTTGTAATGATAGGAGTCGATTTACTACGCAGTGTGGACACTTCTTATATTTTTTTTTGGTTTTGTCATAAGTGCTAGAGATGGCGTTGCGGTATGTTTCTAATACATTTAGTAAATTTGGTAAATTTTGATTTGCTATTTGATCTAGATTTGTGTCGTAATTATATTCACTTATATAATTGATTCGTACATTAAATGTTACGGATGGATGCAAAATGATTTTTCATTGGCTGAGAAAAATATTTTTAATCTTCAAAAAACGGAAGAAATGTCTTTGGAAGGTAATATTATGTTATCGATTTTAGTACGAAATGTTGCCACTGGATGGAGGGGCGCCACTGAGCAGTGGGTACAATAATAAATCGAATGTGTTGGATTATAAACAACTGAAATATTATTACAAGAAAATGTTTTGCAGTAATAATTAATGATTTTAAAGGTTTTTTTTTTTTGAATTGGTTTCTTTTTAATTTTTAAAAAATAATATAATTCAATCGAAACAAAAACCAATTACTTATACTTTTATAACCTTTGTAGAGTTTAGTTGTTACTGCTAATTTTTTTTTTCGAAGTCTAAATCCCACAAATAACGCATTGACCCATTGCCTAGTGGCGAATAGTTGCAACAAGCCTCGACTTTCCCTTTATAACTATTTCTAAAAAATGAATAAACACATTTCAGTCGTGAACAAACCAACTTTGGAACCAGACAATATTCAACCACAACTTGAAGAGTCACAAAATTCATGGAAGACTTTGTACTACTTAAAGTGTTTGACAGGACAACTCAAACTATCCACAATGGTAATTCATTAGTTTTATGCTCGGACAAAACAAAACATTTTAAAAATTTTATTTTGTTCCAGATACTCAATCTTTTATCTTTCTTCTTAACTCAATTCTCCTGGTATTCCATAAGTGAAGCAACATTGTCATTAGGCCTAGCCACCTTTTCCGGGTTTTTCATAACTGGAATTTTAATTATATTTTACACATTTAACATTTTGAATCCACATGTGAAAACATCATGGAAACTTGTTAGTAGAAACAATTAACCAAAAAAATTGTCTCTAAAAATTCTTTTTTGTATTTTACAAAAGGAGTACATATACTCCTTCCTGTGGGCAGGATTTGTCTTTTCTACGTCAATAGCAGCAGTCATAGGTTCTCGTCAAGTAATTTGTGCTATTATTGGAGAAGTAAGTTTCTCAACTGAAAATTTTTTTTTACTTTTTTTTATAAAATTATTTTATCATTTTTTTTAAAGGTTGTAGGATTCATCACGGCAGTTATTTACGCCGTAGATGGAGGATTGAAATTTGACGGTTATAGAAAAAATATTAAACCGACGGGAAATCCTCCAGAATAATTGCAGAATCTTCCGCTTATTTCTTAATATGGGTGATATTTTAAGAGTTTTTATAATATTTAACAGCGAGGGTAATTTTATACTTAATTTAATGATTTCCCTCGAATGTTTACACTGTTGAAAATATAAAAAAGTAAAATAAATATTATGATAAGGAAAAAAAAATTCAGTTGTTGCATTTCACATGATACAGATAACTAAACTCCTGAACTATTTGCGCCTAAACTCAACACAATCAACTCTAAAATTGAAGATCCAGTCATGTCATGGCAAGAGGATATAAAAAACATTGTAGTTTAACATTGATTTTAGTGACGTCTTTTTAATGCCCTGAATTTTCTCACGTCAGAATGAGAAGCAAGATGAACCTATAAAAGTCGGTAATTAGAGCTAAGATTTAAATATAAGAATTACGACCATAATTTTAATCGTAACTCTGATTTATAACACTAATTCAAAGGCGCTGCTCAACCTTACAAATATTGAAGTTCAATAATTTCATGATTTTTATTATAAGATGGAACCAAAGACAGAGACGGCCGTCGCCTCTCCCCGAGTGGGGCGCAGCGACGCGGGCACAAGGTGTACGGACGTTGCCCGTACCCTCCCGGCCGATGAGAGTGCATCGGATCGCGGGGAAAAGGTGTACGGACGTTGCCCGTACCCTCCCGGCCGACGAGAGTGCATCGGATCGCGGGGAACCGACCAAGCTTCAATGTGTTTTTACATTGCCTGGGTTATTGAAACTGCTCCAACTCGTAAGTTTTATATTTTTCAATTAATTTTATAATTTTATAAGTTTATCTTCATGTAAATTTAGGTCCTAAACTTTATTAACTGTCTAGCTCTTCCTTTCTCATTTCCCGATAGAAATCCGCTCTTTTATCTGACAGTGAGCGGATTTTTTTACTGTTGGATTTCTCTTTATCCTTTACTCATTCAATTTTATCAACCGAAGCGATAAATTTGTTTGGAAATTCGTGAATCGGATTCATTTATAAATAATTATTGATGTCGATAAGTTAAAAATTTTTTGATAAGAGTCAATTTACTAGGAAATTTTTTTACTTTAACTCAAATCCCTCGGGGAATTTTACTTTTTCCAGATATTCAATCTTTTATCTTAACTCAATTCATCAATTTACCAGATATCGCAACATTGTTACTTGGCCCAGCTAACCTGTCCGGGTTTTGTCACAACTGGAATTTTAATTACTTTTTACACATCTGAAAACATCATGGAAACTGGTTAGTATAAACAATTAATCAAAAAATTGTCTCTAAAATTCTTATTTTTTATTTCACTTTTACAAGAGTACATTTACTTCTTTATGGGTAGTTTCTCTCTTTTCTACATCCCTATCATTAATAATAACTCTTACGTATTATAGTTCAACATGTTCTTTCATTGGAGCTGTAAGTGTCTAAACTGAAAATATTTTTATATTTCTTTTGCAAAAAATTAAACCAACAGGAAATCCTTCCAGAATAATTGCAATCTTCTACTTACGTCTTAATTTGGATGATATTTAAGAGTTTTTATAATGTTTAACACACCGTTATTTAGTTTAAAATGAAAACATTCCATCACGTGATCTAAACCAACCAATGGAATCAATTGTTGTGGCCGGGCCGGGCTGGGCCACAGAAATCAATCTCATTGGTTGGTTTAGATCACGTGATGGAATGTTTTTATTTTAAACTAAAAAAAAACGGTTCAAAATTAAGAAATTTAAGTATTGCATGCGTAATTAGACGATTGAAATCTTTTATTTAAACCTAACTTGTCTCTAGGGTTGAGTGTCCCTTGAATGTTTACTCTGTTGTGTCACACAACACTGATAAGACATTTAATCCGTTTCCAGGCATATACCTGAAACCTGAAACCAAACTGACATTTAAAATTCAATCCGATAGGAAATCACGTCATGTCGGGGCAAGAAGCTTTGAAGTACATGACGAATATCGAGATCGTAAGTATCGTTGAATTTTAAATTGTAAGTAGCCGACGTTAATTTTTAATTGCACCACAGAATGAAGAGCAGGGTGACACTAAACCGACACCGATACAATTAGGTAATTTTCAATTACGAATTAATTTTTTTTTATCTAATGAAATTTTACGTTTAGAAGTGACAACACGTACGGAACCAAAACTTCATTACGCGTTGACAATCCCAGGGTTACTCAAACTGATTCAATTTGTAAGTTTCTTACTTATAAAAATTTATCCGTCAAGTTATATTCTCATATATAATTTTAGGTGTTAAACGTTGTTGCTCTTTTTACTATGTCTATGTCTTATAGATATGGGGGCTTATTGTTGATAGGATGCTGTTTTTTAACGACTGCATTTCTCTTCATCCTTTACTCATTTCATTTGATCAACCGGGAGGATAAACTTGTTTGGAAATTTGTAAGGATTTTTTTTAATTTTTATAGTAATAATAATTAATTCCGGTTCACATTTTTTTTTGTAATGATAGGAGTCGATTTACTACGCAGTGTGGACACTTCTTTTACTTTTATTTGGTGTTGTTTTAGGTCGTGGAGATGATGGTGTTGCGGTATGTTTCTATTACATTTAGTAAATTAAGTAAATTTTGATTTGCTATTTGATACAGATCTGTGTCGTAATTGTATTCGTTTATATAATTGATTCTGGCGTTAAATATTACGGATAGAGGAAAAATGATTTTTCATTGGCTGAGAAAAATATTTTTTATCCTCAAAAACCAGGAGAAATGTCTTTGCTGGAAGGTAATATTATGTTATTGTTATCGCTTTTAGTACGAAATGCTGCCACTGGATGGAGGGGCGCCACTGAGCAGTGGGTACAATAATGAATTGAATATGTTGGATTACAAACACGTGAAATATTTTTACAATAAAATGTTTTGCAGTAATAATTAATGATTATAAAGGTTTTTTTTTGAATTGGTTTCGTATAAATTAAATAGAAACAAAAACCAATTAATTATATTTTTATAACATTTGTAGTGTTTAGTTATTACCGCTAATTTTTTTTTTCGAAGTCTAAATCTCACAAAAAACGCAGTGACCCATTGCGCAATCCTCGTGGCGAATAGTTGCAACAAGCCGAAATATGAATAAACAAATTTCAGACGTGAACGAACCATTTTTGGAACCAGACAATATTCAACCACAACTTGAAGAGTCACAAAATTCATGGAAGACTTTGTACTACTTTAAGTGTTTGACAGTACAACTCAAACTATCCACAATGGTAATTCATTAGTTTTATACTCGCGAGCAAAACATTTTAAAATTTTTATTTTCTTCCAGATGTCCAATCTTTTAACTTTCTTCTTAACTCAATTCGCCGGGTATGAAAATTATCCCACAACAATGCCATTTGGCATAGCCACCTTGTCCGGGTTTTTCATAACTGGAATTTTAATTATTTTTTACACATTTAACATTTTGAATCCACATCTAAAAACATCATGCAAACTTGTTAGTAGAAACAATCAACCAAAAAAATTGCCCCTAAAAATTCTTTTTTGTACTTTACCAGGAGTACATATACTCCTTCATGTGGGCAGGACTTATCTTTTCTATATCAACAACAGCAGTCATATATGATTCTCCTCCACCAATTTCTTTTTTAACTGGAGAAGTAAGTTTGTCAACTGAAAATTTTTTTACTTCTTTTATCAAATTATTTTATCATTTTTTAAAGATTATAGGATTCTACACGGCAGTTATTTACGCCGTCGATGGAGGATTGAAATTTCACGGTTATAGAAAAAATATTAAACCGACGGGAAATCCTCCAGAATAATTACAATATCTTTTACTTATTTCTTAATATGGCTGATAATTTAATGTATTTTTATACTTAATTTCCCTTGAATGTTTACACTGTTGAAAATATAGAAAAAAGAAAAAAAATTATATTGACTCATATTATATGGAAAATACATCGGGAGACGGCGTGGAAGCCCACGCCGAGCCGAAAAGCAGCGGGTCCGGCAGAGCGCCGAGGCAGAGGCCTGTCGGTCATGCGCCGCGGCGTGTTGCACACGCCCGGCGTTTCGACGGTGCCGGCCGACGCCGATGCCGACCTCCCCGGCAGGACGGAGGCCGACTCTCGGCGAGGGGCGAACCCCAAAAACAATTTTAAAAATGCGTTTAAATAAAAATATCAAACAAAAGCCGAATTGATGTCACGTGATTTTTAAAATTTTTAAACAAACGTCAACACGTAGAAATCAGTAACACGGCAACACAACAAAATACTACAACCCATTATTACCTTAAAACAATTTTTACTTAAAAACAAAATTCAAAATTCAAATCAAGTCTTCTCTTTGAATGAAATCTTTGAATAATTTGACGTCTTTCCCACATAATTCTATTTACACTCAGATTCTCTTAACCCCGACACGCGAAAATGGTTAAAAATTACGGTACGTACAAAAATTTCACAAATTCAAAACTAAACCATTCAATATGAAACAGACATTTCACTGGACAGTACGACTATTACTCCAATCCCAGTTTCACGCCAAAAGTATACTCGCCATTATATAAACACGTTCGCAGGATTACTCAAAATCATGCAAATGGTAAGTGAGAAAAATATATAAAAAAAAATATTTCAAAAAAATTTATAAATTCTCCATTTTATTTTCTCAAAAAAACAGATGTTAAATATAATTTGCTTCGTACGTTCAATTAAAGCAACCGATTGTTATTATTACTATCACGCTTCCGGAATGATTTGGCTAACACTCATATCAACTGCAGGATTTTCAGTAACAGCACTTCTTTTTCTCTTCTACTCATTTAACGTTATAAATCGAACTGCAAGTTTAAAACTCGCCGTAAGTTTAAAAAAACTTAAAATTTAATTATATTCATAAAAAAAAAAAAATTCTATTCCAGGAATCACTTTTATGTATGTTATGGTTTGCATCATACCTTGCTGCTATGATTAACACAGTTAACAAATCACAAGCTTATAGCGCTGGAACTCTAATCACTACAGTAAAAACTGCATACTCTTTAAAAAAAAATTCTCTCTTATAAATAATATTTCACGTATCTAGAATTTTTGTGGCAACGATGCCATATCAACACTTTGTGTAGTCGTGTGGAGAGCCACGTTTTGCCCCAAACTTCAAGTCGTTTGCATAATTGCTATTAGTTTCTACGCTATTGACGCTGCCTACAAAGGTTACGGATTTGTAACTTCCCCATCTGAAAATAGATTCGTACTCGGTCGAGGACTTGCAAAAGCTGCTAAAAGACGAGTAGATGATCAGCAACATTATCGACTTCCGTTGAGATAATCAAATATATTTGTGAAATATCTGTGTGTATTTCTGAGTGTAAATATTGGAAATAAAATTTATCACGTGTCAACAATACGCGTCTATGATAAACCTACAAATCACGCGCGGAATGTTCGGGAAATGACGTCACACACGCAATGCGATTAGTATCTTGTGGTGTTTAATTGTTACGTATGATGCGTAAAAGTGGGATTGTTAAACATACGTCACCAACTGAATCTTTCAACTGTTGTGTATTTAAAATACTTCTTAACGTATTTTGAACAGAGCTTTTTCTAAAATCAGTCATTCTGGTGATTTTCTTGAAAAATCATAACCGCAGCATCACAGGAATTAAACGGTGCAATTTACTCTACGTCTTAACGTATATTTTGTGTAATATAATATAGAAATCTGATGGGCAGTGAAAAAGGTAAGTTTTACTGTTAAAAAATATCAACAGTTTTTTTACATGCGAAAGATTTAGGTAAATCGTCAAACCAAGATTTGGTTGGAAAAAAACGCATTCCAAGATTTGAAAGGGGTTATTATATAGCGTCAATCCCCGGAATGCTGCAGTTAATTCAATTGGTAGAGAAATTGTAATTAGAAATTTCTCTCGATTACATTTTTTTCATTACAGCAACTCAATTTTATATGCCTCATCCGTTCAAGAAGTACACTCGACTGTTATTACCTTTATCACAAAACGGGTTTAATTTGGTTCACTTTGGCAGCAGTTTCTGGGCTATGCATAACGGGATATGCATTTCTTTTGAACACATTGAACTACATCAAGCGTTCCAACAGAGGAGTCTGGTTGTTGGTAAGTATTCGACTAAGTTACTAGTATGTACGTTAATGACGTCATTTTTTTTTTTTTTTTTTAAAAGGACTCTATACTTTGTTTCACTTGGGCCTCGATTTACTCGTCAGCAGTGGCTAATATAATTTCAAATACACAAAATTATAACAACAGAACAATCATTACCCCGGTATACAACATTTCTTAAATTACAATTGGGAATTTTTGTAATAAGAGATCATATGAACCAATTGGAAATCACAAAGAACCAATTAGAAACCAATAAGAACCAATTAGAAACCAATAAGAACCAATTAGAAACCAATAAGAACCTAGTGGAAAACAATTAAAAAAACCTAGAACTAATTGGAAGCCAATAAGAACCTATTGGAACCAATTGGAAACCAATAAGAACCTATTGGAAACCAATTAGAGCCTACAACTTAATTGAAACCAATTAGAATCTAGAACTTATTGGAAATCGATTAGAACCTATTGGAAACCAATAAGACCCTAGGACTTATTGGTAGAACCTAGAACCTATTGGAAACCAATAGGAACCTAGAATTAATTGGAAGCCTATAAGAACTTATTGGAAATCAATAAGAACCTAGGACTTATTGGTAGAACCTAGAACTTATTGGAAATCAATAAGAACCTATTGGAAACCAATAAGAACCTAGTGGGAAGCAATTAAAAAACCTAGAACTAATTAGAAGCCAATAAGAACCTATTGGAACCAATTGGAAACCAATAAGAACCTATTGGAAACCAATTAGAGCCTACAACTTAATTGAAACCAATTAGAATCTAGAACTTATTGGAAATCGATTAGAACCTATTGGAAACCAATAAGACCCTAGGACTTATTGGTAGAACCTAGAACCTATTGGAAACCAATAGGAACCTAGAATTAATTGGAAGCCTATAAGAACTTATTGGAAATCAATAAGAACCTAGGACATATTGGTAGAACCTAGAACTTATTGGAAATCAATAAGAACCTATTGGAAACCAATAAAAACCAAGAACTAATTGGAAGCCAATAAGAACCTATTGGAAATCAATAAGAACCTAAAACTTATTGGTAGAACCTAGAACCTATTGGAAATCAATAAGAACCTAAAACTTATTGGAAAACAATAAGAACCTAGAACTAATAGGATACCAATAAGAACCTGTTAGAACCTATTGGAAACCAAATAAGAACCTAGGGTTTATTGGTAAAACCTAGAACCTATTGGAAATCAATAAGAACCTACAACGTATTGAAAGCCAATAAAATCCTATTGCAATTTTGCCCCTCGTTCCTATTGGTCCTACTTGTTTCCCAATTGGAATCTTGTTATTCCCACAAAAAACTATTGGGGACCCAATCGAATACCAATTGAAAGAAAACATCGGTCATGATTTTTCTCTCATAGGAATTTTGTTCAAAAGAAGATATAACCTCGATGCACATTGTGATATGGATAGACGCGTCATGCCGTAAACTGTTAATAGCTGGAGTCTTAGCAGTGGTCGCTTACGGTGTCGATGGAACCCTCAAATGCTACGGCTTTCTCACATTATACACATTCAACAACGAAAATCTCGATTTAAAAATCACCGATTCAACTAACGATGCGAAAACGCGTCCCCTGAGTCCAACAACATGTATTAACAAACCCCAAGACGTCCGACCTCAACGATCACTACTACCAGCCTGTACTGACATGATCAGCTCACTTAACTCGCCCCAACAGCGACCCAGGCATCGACCCCTAAATTTGGAAACTTTAAAACGAACACCATCCAAAGAAACGCAACGACAACCTTCAGCAACTGAACTAAAGCGACTACTAGAAAATTCAACGGACACCTCCAAGCAACTAGACCCATCCTCTGAACCACCAACCAAAGATAACAGTACCCAACCGATGTCTTCCAACGAGTCCCAAACAGAGACAATTCGAAGCCTAAATGCTAGGAGAGGAGGTGGTTTACTCAAACGTTCACATAAGACATTACTGCCATCGAGGCATTTCGTCGTACAAACACGGGTGGGCAATGTACAGTCATATCATTCCATGGGCACTGAAGAGAAACCGGCTGTAAGCAGGAAAAGCTCACTTCAAAGGGTACGTCCTGACGACATATGTTCCTGAATTTTCTTGATTTTTTTTTACAGTTCGATTATAAATTCAATTCTCAATCACTGTATGTAATGAAACAACCTTTTATTTTTCTATTTCCATTTTTTGGAATTTCTTTTATTCACATTAAATTCGAAATGTTGACACTTTGAATTTACACATTCTGTACCTTGAACTTTTTGATAAGTAGCAAAGTCCTACCTTGGCCTACTTTAAATTGTAAATGAACTCGTGCATACTGAAAGGGCAAAAATGTGTGGGAGGTCAGAAGATGCCATTACTAACTTGGTAGGTGTTCGTACCAGCAATGCTAGTTTTTTAACCGGATGTTCAACAACAGGATGACAACAATCTGATTTCTAGGTTAGTAAAGGAGTGGTTTTAATCAGAAAAACATAATTATCAGTATACAGAGTCCAAAATGAAAGAAGCGCCCTCCTGTGCTAAAAATAGGATCGTAGAGTAACTTGTATTTATAGAATTCAAACCGGCTGACATCTTTAGGCGGGGCACGGGTCCGCTAATTTTCATCATATCTTGGGTGTAATCGCCAAGAAAAACATGTCAACGATCGTTAATTTACCTACAACTCCTTCATCAACCCCTGGTGCGCCACTTGACGCACTACGTAGTCATTATTTGATCACATTCCCGGGGTTACTCAAAGTCGTACAATTGGTAGGTTTGTGTCTTTTTTTTTTTTTCATTTCTTTTTGTCACATATTTTCTTTAGATTCTAGATGGTGTATGCTTTGTACGTATGAGAACTGTTTTTAATACGGAACATTCTAGAGCGTTTTGGTTAAGTTTCGCTGCTGGGTCTGGATTTTGTGTCACTACAATGCTTTTTCTATTCTTCTGTTTTAGTCTTATTAAAAGACAGAGGAAATTAGTCTGGGTTTTTGTAAGTTTTTTTTTTCTTTTTTTCTTGTAATATTTTACTTTTTGGACACTTTTATTTTCACTCTAGGAGTCTGTTTATAGTATCACGTGGTGTTTGTTTCTGCTAGTGACATCTGTTATTGTTTTTATTTATGGAATTAAGCACGAGGGATATATAACATCTTCAGTAATTATTTTTTTTTAAATTTTTTTTATATATATATTTTTTTTAGAGATTTAAATGTGCAATTTAATTATTAGGTTTTTGGTCTTCTGGCTGCTATTGCCTATGGAATTGACGCTTTTTTCAAATGTCGAAGTTGGATGCGTAATGACTTTACATTTGGTGACAAACATGTTTTCGCAGCAATTAGTAGTCCAAACACTAGAGCCACAACAGTTAACACGACCTCCGTGACCACACCCGTTTCAACAGTAACGACACCCAGTTAAAATGGAAAATTTCCATCTCGTAAACAAATTTTATATATTTTAACATAAACCCGCCTTTCAAACACGCGAAACCATCTCTTTTAATTCCCAGTTTTATCAATTCAGCTTCCCAATTTCATTTTGTGTAAAGCAAAGTTTCTCCTTCTTGCCCACAGATGGCGCCCTAGATACCGATAACACACGAAATCACACTTTCAAAGAGGATGATCTTGCTAAGGGGAATAATACTCGAAAATATTTCAAATTAATTTATCCAAAGTTAATTCCATTGGGAATTTTAGTTTTGAAAAAAAATCACTTACCACAACGCACCTGCCGTCAAATTCTGTAAACAGGGGATCAAAACTTTTCACTTATTATTTAATAACTAGAAGTTTGCACTCTCTCATTTCGGAATTATCCATAAATCTTACATTTTTATGTACCTATAATTTTATACCTCTGAGATAATGGATTAAGTAACTTCCTTCAATAAACAAAAGCTACTTTTCCGTGGAATAGTAGTAAAAAGCATACAATCCTATTTGGCACTTCACGTTCTTAGTAAAGAGAGAGGGGGTCAATGTTCGTCATATACGTTATTGATCCATTCTTTCAAGGTCTCCTACTTTTATTCAAGCCCGTTTTCTCTCATCGAGAAAACAATTGCATTTTATAAAATTTTTACGTTTTTGTAATCATTTTTTTACACTCGTGTGTTAATTTGTATGAAACTGGTATAATTGTAGTTTAAGTATTATTTAAATTAAACGTTTTTAAAGTGAATAAAACGAACAGTACTTACAGTTTCGTAGCATTGTAAAGCCGGTGTTGTATTTCCCGCTGCAAAATGTCGCAAACCTTCGTAATAATATTCACTGTAGGGACATTTTGATCGTTTTTTCTTAACCTCATCCTCGTCATCGTCACCGTCGTCGTCGATTAGCATGTGATGCATCTGTTTACAAATTAATATTGAATTTACTCGAAATGTTGGATTAAACTCGCCAAATTAGGTCATTTATTCAACGACGACATCTTGTTTTTTGCAACAATTTTGTTGTTATTAGTTACAAACACTTACCCAATTTCACACCGAGTTGAAATCACCTCAAATAACCGTTAATTTATTTTAATAATATTTTTAGTGGGGTAAAAATTCCGTTATTACAGAAAAACTTTTTATGAATTGTGTCGGAATTTCGTCACTAGCGGGCGTGGCGATCGCGCTTAGAAGCCGCACTTTGTATATTCGACAGCAGCAGCAACACACCGAGTGGCAACGAGCAAGACGGATGACATTTACCTCCATCGCATCGAGCAAATGGAGCCGCCACTATCGTTATCGGTAACCCGAAACCCGACTCTACTAACAGGCAAGATGGACGGTATCACGCAAGTAGATTCTCACCGGTTTTAGACGCGTCTAAAATGGCCTAACCTCAGTGCAGGCCTCCCCCACCCTTTCAGTGGGAGCAGTTGCCTTGTGCATTTCTCGCACTGGCGTCACGGATATGGGCCTCGGGTGGGTGTGGGTTTTCTCAGTTTTAGCCTCTTCCTTACTTCCGATTAATTGCCAAGATCCGTCGGATTCCGAAGAAATCGCTTCCACAATTCTCAACCAAATTCAGAACGTGCGGGAAGAGGCTAACTGTACCAAAACCAGTTTAGCACATTTCAGATATGACTTCACTCTCGCACTTCGGACATTATTCGGTGATACGGTAAAGCAATGTCTAATTGCGGCAGACGTGTTAAACAGCGTCTACCAATCGAAGATAGCAGACAACGAACAAGGTGACTCATTACTCTACACTTTAGTCGAAGGGTTAGTGAAAAGTGATGCACAAATATTCGCCGCGGCCATTCACGTAAGACGAGATAAACTTCATATCCCTTTTGCTTATCGGACCACAAATGGCCAGGTGAAAGCACTAGATGCGGCCGGTGTGTGGGAACATGTGGACGAACTAGGTGTTGCAACTGAATGGTTCCATCTAGATGCTCTTATCAGTCCTAGGAAAAAAGGAAATGTTATTAATAATAAAATAGTCAATACTAATGAAGATGACGGGTTATGGTCAACACCTTTTTTTGATTGTGGACTCACTAATAAATGGCTGGCTGTTTTCTCAGCACCATTCTACAGTCGGGACCTTGCGGATAGACATGTGGTCATTAAGTAAGAGTCTTTTACTTTTTTAAACATCTTTTTTTATTTTTTAGGTTTGTCAACTTACTTAATACCACCACAAATCATCCAGATAATTCAATACCGCTCATTTATACGACATCAGGACTTGCATTGATGATTTCCACTTGTGCCAATTGCGAAAATTAAACAAAAAAATTGTGAAAGAAAAATTTAAAATGAAAAAATTGGTCATACACAACGAAAACTAAAAGCTATTAAACCAGACAGCAAATATTTATCTCATTATTTGAATTATCCAGATGATTGATGTGGTGAAGATATGGATTAAGTAAAGTTCTCAAAGGAAAGATAATGTTTTGCAATATCGAATCTCATTCTATTTTTTTTTCCGGGATCTTAATTAAACTCGCCTCATGTACATTTCTGGGGTGACATGCTTAAAGACTTAGGTATTTGTATTTAAAGAAAATCTTAAGTCATATTTTAGGAAATAGTCTGATGGAATTTTACATTGAACAAATTTATGAGTCTAAATTTTTAACTTGAGATTCGATTATGGATAAAGTAATATTTATGCATGAATCTTAAAGACTTTCCAATCTCAATTTCGAGATTTTTACTTGTTACACCAAATAAGGTTAAAAAAAACCTCATTCAGCTTCAAAAATGATATGAAATATTTTGAAAATTGTCACACATTACTGCAATTTTGTTGAAAAGGCAATGACGCTTTTCAAAACGAATACTAATTTAGGTTTAAACACGTGTTCTTTTTTATTATTAAAGTGAACTGAGCTAAATTTTAATCCATTTTTTTGGTGGTTACCTTTAAAAATTGAATTTTTTTTTGCTTTATGACAAACAAGAAAAATCAATTCTTTATAAAAAAAAAAAATTTAATTTACTTAAGAAAAAGAAAGCGAAAGAAAGAAATTAAGTAGTGGAATTTGTTAGTAAATTAGCCGCAAACTCTCAGATTCCAAAACAGAAAAACGTCAATAGAAAGATGCGTGTTTAGTTAATCTCATCACGCAATAATTTCTTGTAGGTCATTGAAAGAGAGCAACAACAACAACAAAAAAAAGTCTCGCAATTTAGACCGAGAGCAAACGACAAATAAATAGTAGCAATTTTTCAAAGCGACCACTCTTCAAAAACGTACAGACTTCAAAGGGATTGAACAAATAAGATACGGTTGCTTAGCAACTGCTTCATGTTACAGTCGTAAATGGTAGATGAATGAAAATGGCAAAAGCAACTCCTGCAGGGAAGCTGCACCCGCTTTGCTAGTGTCGTGCCGAGAAGCCCGCTCATGTGTGGCGATGGGGTCAGCTCATGTGAAATTGGCTATTTTTATTATCACTTTTACAGTTCGCTTTTTTTACGATCACAGATTTTAGAATTTTAACAATACTTTTACTATTTCCATAAAACTATTCTACTAAAAACTTAATTCCCAAAACTGACACCAGAGGATTTTTTTTTTTTTTCTCCTCTCACTCGGTTAATTGATTTTTTTTTTTTTCTCTATCGCACGGAAATGAAACAAGTTTTACGATGGTTGATGCATAATGTCGTTTATTTAATATTAAATCAATTAAAATTGTGTTAATAAGTTTAACAGATTGTAATAGATTGGAGCTTATTTTCCGGTTAATTGAACCAAAGGAATGGATTGGAGGCAGACCGATTTTCGTGTAATTGTCCTCGATACCGTGTGAGTAGAACGAGACCTTGGAAACTCTCTCGAAGGGTTGTCATGAAAACCAGATAGGGTAGGCGGGAAATTTCATTTCACAATTGTATTGACTTAACCAAAAGAGAAGGTGAAATTAAATCGTTTTGTCAGGGTTATTAAAGGCCATGTTATATTTTGGGTTACGAGTTGAAGATTGCGGATGGTGATTGGGTGTTAATATATACAAATTTAATGTAATATAAATGGAATAATAGCGATATAAGATAATGTTATTGCGAATTCTCCCCCCAGATAAAAAAATTTGTAAAAATTTCGCTGGAAAATAATGTTCCAGTTAATGAAAATTCGTTATAGCGAAATATTTTAGCATAGGGAGAACACGAAACCCAAAGAAAAAGAATAATTTGTTACATCACGAAATTAGCTCATGGTCTAGAAAAAAAAAATTTTGCAAAAGTTTCACAAAATTTACAGTTACAAAATTTTTGCATAATTTGTAAAATTTTGAAATTTTTTTTGAAGTTTTTCGAAAAAGAAAGCTGTCAATTTTTTGTAAAATTTTTGTAAAATTTTGTAAAATTTTTTTTTTGTAAAATTTTTGCAAATTTTTTGCAAAATTTTTTTTTTCTAGACCATGAGCTAATTTCGTGATGTAACAAATTATTCTTTTTCTTCGGGTGGTTTCGTGTTCTCCCTATGCTAAAATATTTCGCTATAACGAATTCTCCTTAACTGGAACATTATTCAGCCGGAATTAGTTAAATTTCGGCTTATAACGAACATTTTTGGCGACATTAATATGCAGACCCAAAATAGTCATTCTATTGTGAAATCGTAATTTCTTGCAATAAACATTAAAATTGTGGTTTGTCTTACTTTGCGAACAAAAAGTAATTTAAGTCAGCCAATAATATTAAAAACTTAATATTAGCTAATTTTTTAAAAATAAAATTACTAAAACGAACAAAATATTGGGCATTTTTGAGTTTTGTAATAGTGACGCTCGACTTTATAGATTTTGTCTTGTTACCCTTCAGAGTTGTTTTCTGTTCACCTGCGAGTCAAATTGCGCAAACTCCTTAATTTGCTTGGTATAAAAACCGTAATTTAACGTAATAAGTATCCGTATATTAGGTTGTATTTAATGTAAAATTAAGTTGTGAAAATTTAAACGAAGCTATTTTTAAAGGGTAGCTAACATCTGGCATTGCCTTAATGTAAAAATTTTGTACTCTGAGGTCTACTTTAAAAAAAAAGCTGAGGGTTGTATTTGTAAATATGATATTTATAAAGTTTATGAAAAGTCTTGCATATAACAGAATTTCAGTGACATTATTTAAATTTTATTATATAATTATAAAATATGATATAAGTCACTTGCATAACTTAGTCTAAAGCCAATGGGGCGAAGTCGCTTCGGTAGTTCTAATAATGGCCGCAGTTCTAACAATGGTGGCGCGTCGGTACTGCCAGGT
>JAQGAS010000823.1:0-32908 GCA_034686365.1 Pachymerium ferrugineum | reverse complement strand
GATTATCGATAATTCTCGATAATTCTAAAAATTTCAGTTTTTTGGCCGGTATTATCGGATAATACCGGCTAGAAACGACGCTGATTGGCTGATTCGCCCTAAAATTCTGGGTTTTAATCGGCCGACAGTGATGAGGAGTGTTATCTAAATGATAATCACAATGCTTACATTCTCAAAAAATTCACCCAATAAACATCCTCGACTTGAATCACTTGGAGCGATTGGCTTATAAGAACTGTTCATGCATTGACAAGTGAAAGCGTTCTGCTCCGATGGAAGATTTGTATTAGGAACACAAGTTAAATTCTTGATGAAAGGACATTCGTCATTACAAAAACCTGTAATGAATTTGTGGTCAATTACAGCAAAGAAAAGACACGTAATTTTCAATTGATTTGAATTACTTGAGCAATCTGCACCAAAATAACCTTCATGACATTTACACACTGCCACTTTATTAATGTCTCTACAAACTCCCGTTTTTTCTTTGCAAGGATTATTAAGGGAGCATACGTCTGCAAACCAAAATCCATGATACAAAATCATCTTTGTCCAAAAATACCCCAAGAAGTAAAATGCAGGTTATTCAAACCTGTTCTACATCCTTGTGTGATGTCTTCAGAATTATTTTCTGTGTATGTACCATCAATACAAGAACATGTGTAAGCATTACTTTCCACCGGTGCAACTATATTCGGTGCGCAAGTTAAGTTTTTATTGCTGGGACATTCATTATTACAATTGTCTAAACAGCACAAAATTATTTTTAATATTGTAAATTTACTTCTTAGATTAATGCACTTACTTGAGCAATTACTGAAGTCCATCCCACATGCCTCTGCAAGAACGGGTATAATATTATTATACTTTTTCATTTCTCCAATACTCACCACTACTAACTTGTAAGAAGTTGCACTGCCTGTATGCTTCGTCCCTGAATTCTCACCCAAAACCACACAGGTTTTTTAATATTAACAACGTATTTTTCATCATATGTTTTATCATCAAGTGTATGAATAATAGTGCCGTTTACTGGTATTATGCTCAACTGGAGATTTGCATTTGCCTTCACTTGTTTGCTGGTTAAAAACCATTGCCAGATTACAACACGGTCTAACAGATGATGACCAGGCAAATCATCTGGATTGTTATGGGTGAAACCATAGTTTATTGCATAATCATCACGTGGACTTTTTGCACCAATGGATTTTCGAGTTGGTTGGGCATCCCATAGATCTTCATCAAACACAGAGAGGAATCGAAGACGAACTACTTCGCTGACCTTTATTGGGCGATTGGTGAATAACCAACTGACCGAATCATCTATTCGATAAGCTACTGAGTCTTTGTGGGACAATTCGACATTTTCCGAATGTAGTAAATGAAAAGTTAAGATGTTGTTGGGAATTGTGTTGTGAAATGCTACAAGAGATGGAATTTAGGTTTTATAGAGGACTGGTATAGATTTTTTTTATTACCGCCAAGAAGTTGCAACGCATGGGTTTGCGCATCCGTGTTCAAAATAGCCAGTAAAGGTTTGCCGTTGTTGATGATGCCTTTAAAGCTTCCTTGTTCACGTCCTTTAAATCCGTATTTGATATCTCCGTTTTCATTGATGTAATAGAATATCGTTGGAAGTTTTTCAAAAACTTTGAAAGTTATATTTTGTGTCCAGACCTGAGATTCATCGTCAATTCCACCCTGGGCATTGGCTTCGGTGAAACCGAAGTTGAGGTTTACATCTTGTTGAATATCTTGTCTGGCGATTCGGATGTATATTCGTTCGTTTATCTCAATAGGACGGTTACTGTATACGGTGCCCTGATAACCGTAGGTTTGACAAGCTATACTACCGTTTTGGTCCAACTCAATGTTGTCCGTATGAGAAGAATGAAAAGAAATTCGGGATAATGACGAGGTTCCGAGGTAGTCCTTGCCAAATGGGTGAAATGCTTTTGGAAGGAAGTGAAGCGTCATAGATTTTATCTACCGATTCTCCCTTTATATTTACTTACCGTCAATTAGAAGTTGTATTGCAGTAATTGGTGGTTGTATATTCATATAACCCCAAACCGGCCAACTTATATTATGATTAAATTCACGTGCTGCTGATATTCCATCGAACGTGTAGATTACAAATCCTTCTTTGGTCAGGTAAAATGACAGAAGAGAATTATTAAATGCTTTGTGACTTGAAAGATGCACAACTTTCATAACAGACTCTTGGGCGTGTTTAATAATGTCAGGATTATTTGACGGATCTCGTTGAATGAATCCAAATACAATCTGACCCGACCAACTTTGAGTCGATTGTGTTAGGCGAATGTGGATACGTTCACTCGGATTTATTGGACGGTTGGTGAGTACAACACCGTATGCATTGCCCTGTCGTTGCGCGGTAAAACCGTTATTAGTGACTTGGATGTTGTCGGTGTGGAGTGAATGGAACGAGATTCTGTTTGAAGCTTCTTGTGACGCTGAAAAAATATCAGTTCTTAAAGTTTGGGGAGAATAATAATTTGAAATTTTCTTACAAATCCGTCGGGAATTTTCGGATAACGCCCATATTAAAGTTAAAATTACGGTCTTCATCATGATTAAGAAGAGAGTGATAGAAATTGTTCAAATATACTAAATATGTTGTCTTCCTGGTGACTCAGCACGTATAAAACATGTGGTTTGCAAAAAGACGCATTGACACAACTGCTGCTTCGGAGACTAGTTCCAATATTTCTGCTTACCAATTCGAGGAATTACAATCGTTTAGCATTGAATGTACGTTAAAAAAATTGCCTAGCAACAAATGATATTTCATTTCAGGCTGAATAATATCTTTTTGAATTGCAGTTTAGTTGTGTTATAAGAGCAGCTGCGTTTAAAAGGACAGTCAATCCTTTTGGCAAGCCCCCTCTAATAAAAGTTATTAACAGAAAAACTCCAAAATTCGTGTTTTTGCTGAAGTAATTCGAGTAATTAATTTTTATTTAATTCTAAAGCAATTCTCGATTAACATGAATATTTTCTATTTTTTCAATTTTTTCTACAAATATTTGGAGTTATAATTTAAAGGGTTGTGGGATGTACGAGAAACTATTATGTAAACTTGGGTTTAAACTTTAATTTTTTAATGTCAGAGTCATTTTCTTAATTGCCACTTCCGAATTTCGGATGAACAGATGAATCAATATATACTTAATCCCTTAGGGAATCAGCTTTGATCTCAACGACTGCTGTAGTATTGTAATATTTTAATTTTTTGCAATTCAGAAAATAAAAGTTGGCAATAATAGTTTATTTTATTATTTCAAATTACAAGAATAGCAAAATTTTGGGGTAAAGTCGACTTCAGGAACGGAAGAGTGAAGATAGGTAGAATAGGTGGCAATAACGCCTTAACTTGAAAAACTTAGAAAAGTAAGGAGAATTTATAAGAGTTCTCTAATGTAGCTACTTATTCATTTTTATTTTGTTTTGGGGCCTCATTCACATAAATATTGTTTACACTTCCAATCCCTATCTTATTTTCAGTGAATATCTGTATTAATGGTCTTGTATCACGAGAAGGGACAATCGATTTTTCACTTGTTTTAGTTCCTTTAGTTACAGGAGGAAGCGCTGTTGTAGGATAAGCATGTGGGTACGAATGATCAGTCAGCCTCGGTCTAGTTGAAGTTGTTGCAGTACTAGTTGAAGTTGATGCAGTAAATTTCCCTGCAACAGTGAATATCAGTGTTAACTTTGGGGTAATGTAATTTACAACGATGTGTCTGAAGCGTTAGATTCATTTACCAGTAATTGACAGTATTTCACTTTCATTTGGCTTTAACGTGGTCGTAATCAAAACAGGTGTCCATGCTGGTTGTCTAGTCGTTGTTGTAATGCCGCTATCTTCAGTATTATTAACAAAAATAAGCCTTTTGCATACCAAACTTATTATGCTGGACGATTTCAACTATTTACCTGTTCCGAGAAGTTTCACGACAAATACATTATCTCCAATTATAGCATAAGCCCACAGTGGCTTACTGATATCAAGACCATGTTGCAATATCTCGTAGGAACGATCATTCATCGACCAGAAGACAGTGCCATTTAAAGCCACGTAATAAGAAAATATGTGGACTAATCCCCAGTGTGGTCTTTGATTCTGATATACCGGTGGAATTATATCATTTAGTTTATTTTGATCAATTTCTTTCAGTGAAGTTGGATCCACGTTGGTAAAACCAATGCTAACATAACCAGCAGTGGTTACGATGTCTACAGTTCTTGCCACCCTAATGTAGATTCTTTCATTGATTAATACTGGACGGTTGCTGAATACAATTCCTGAGTTTTCTTCTGTTCGAACAGCAACCGTATCATTTTCGTGTAGTTGAATGTTTTTACTGTGAACGTGATGGAATGTAAGATGGGATAAATTGTGGAGAATGGCTATAAATGATTGGTTAATGGAGTATCCATTGATACGATTCATTGGCGGAAATACTAGAACATACAGTTACATTACAATTCGTTGTTTCAAAACTTTTTTTGTATTTATACTCTTACCCTGGTGACAGTTTTTTTGACTAGTGTTGGGGTCATTTTCTAAGAAGCTTAAACACCGACATCTGAAAGAGTGGTCTTCTTCTGGTTGTGATGAGTCGGGTATGCAGAAGTAATCTCCCGGACATTCAGTTTTACATGCAACTTGAGTTAAAAAAAGTTACAATTGAAGATAAATTGTTAAATGCACGCTTTTACTTGAACAGTGAGGACCAAAAAAATTGAATCTGCATCTGCATACTGCATGACCTGTCCAATCGAGACAACCAGCACCGTTTTGACATGGATTTTTAGTACCACAAATATCTACATAAGTGAGAAGGTTAAGCTGCTTACAAATAAAAGCAGTGTATTTTTTTGTATTACCTTCCAAACAGCCTTCGTTAATGTTATTATGGTTCCTTGGTTTGAAATTTTTACTTATGCATCCGCAGCTGAATGGATTTTTGTGAGGGTGCTTCATATTATCAGGTGCGCAAGTCAAATTTTTTCTTGCAGGACATGCATATTCACACGCAACTAATCAAAGTAATATTAACTTAAGTTGTAGTGACGGTTCTCGAGAGATAATTACGTACATGAGCAAGTTGGACCAACGAAGTTTGGTAGGCAAGTGCAAACTGCCTTGCCATAAGCGTCATTGCAAGTTGCACCGTTTTGGCAAGGATTGTCAATACTGCAAACACCTGGAACTGAAAAAGTTCCAAATGAGTTTCCAAATATTTACAGATACACGTTATTTTTTTTTGTTTCACCCGGGCGGGTCTGTTACAAACTATTCTTCAAGTTGATGCAATCAGGTCTCTTCAAATTTTTGTCTTTTTTTTTTACACTTATCTGTAGACTTCTTAGATGTTTTCTCAATTCCTAGGACACCGTTTACGTTCCAATATTTGCGATTTTACACTTGAACGGATTGTAAACGTTTTGTATATTAAGATATATTAAGATTTTTTCTATTTTTCCAATGAATATATTTATTAATGGTCTCGTGTCACGGGAAGGGATACTCGAATTTTTACCTATTTCCGTTTCTTTAGTTACTGGTGGAAGTGGTGTTGTAGGATAAACGTGAGAATATGTATTTTCAGGGTGGGTGATGCTTGTAGTAATCGTTGTTTCTTCAGATTTGGATGACACAGTTGGAGGTATGTATTCTTCAGAAAAATCTGTTATGATTTGATTAATTATATTACAAATGAATGCAGTTAATACTAGTTCTACCAGTTCCTAGAAGTTTCAGTACAAATATATTTTCCCGGAAGACCGTATATGCCCACAATGGTTTACTAACATCAATCCTCCTCATTTGGGCCTGATATGTAGCATTATTAATTGACCAAAAAATGGTACCATTTAAAGAAACGTAGTTTGAAACAGTGTAAACACCGCCAGTAATCGATCTTTGAAGCATAAAAGGGAGTGGAATAATGTCATCCAAATTTCTAGAATTTATGTCTTTAACATTGCTTGGATCAACGTTAGTAAAACCTATACTAATGCTGTCATTAGCAATTATTCCTTCAGTTTGGTTGCTTGGTTTTTGCAAGGATTTCTGTTTTTACAGATAGCTGTACAAATTTTATTTGTTGTTTCAATTAATTGGTGTTTATATCCTCAGTGCAATTAAGAAATTGGAAAAACTTACTCTCTAAACATCCTTCACTAATGTTGAGGTGATTTCTTTGTCTGTAATTACTGTTTACACAATCACATTTGAACGCATTCTCTTCTTTTGGCCTCCCAGTGTTTGGTACGCATGTAAGGTTCAGTTTAGCAGGACATTCACTCTCGCAATCTATTAAAAATAATCAAAGTAAACTGCATAGATTTCCCCTGACTTATGAAAAGTTACAAAACATAACACTAAAGTTTTCTGTCAACATAAGCTATTTTACCTGCTTCTCTCACTATTCTTCCTGTCGCTTTCAAATCTGCAACACAAACAAAATTTTACAACGTTTAGTTTAGCATACATTTAAAAAATAGAACTAAATTTAGGGTTAGTAATAATATGACGGTACATGTTCTTACCGATTTGAAAAGTGTTTTGAAACAACGCCCATGTTAAAATTAGAGTTACTGTCTTGATCATGATGAAAGTGAGAATAATAAAAAACTGTTCATATATATTTAAAATGTTATCTTGTGTTGATTCTGCACTTATAAAACACATGTGGTTTAAAAAACTTATTAACATAACTATAACTTTTTTGGTGATTAGTATTATCATTCCTGCTTGTTGGTTCTCACCAACTTGGTAAATTACAATTTATTTACATTACTTTTACGTTAAAAAAATGCGTTTAGCAACAAATGATATTTGGTTTACAACTGTAAATTATCTTTACTAATCGCTCTGTAATTGTGTGAAAAATAGCAGCTGCGGTTTATAAGGGAAAATCAAACCATTTTAATAAAAGTGACTAACGTTAATTTGCAAATTTGCGTTTGCTAAATGTTTGTTGCATTTATTCAAAGTCAACATGAAAATTTTTTATTTTTTCAATTTTTTCTACACGTATTTGGAGCTATTATTCAATGATGTCTTAATTTGAGAAACTAAAAAAAGTAGTTTGTTTTTAAACTCCTCTATTGTAGAGACTTATTTATTTTTATTTTCTTTTGGGTACTCATTCATATAAATATTGTTTACTATTCCCTTATTTTCAATGGATATTTGTATTAATGGTTTTGTATCTCGAGAAGGGACACTCGATTTTTCACACGCTTCATTTCCTTTAGTTACTGGAGGAAGCGCTGTTGTAGGATAAACATGTGGGTACGAATGATCAGTCAGCCTGGGCCTAGCTGAAGTTGGCCCCCACCTAGAAGTTGTTGCGTAAAAATTACCTGCAGGAGAGAATATATATTTAGGGGTAATAGAATGTTCAACGATTAAGAGGTAGCTTTATTTACCATTAGTTGACAGTGTTTCATTTTTATTTGGCTGTAACGTAGCCGTAGTCAAAGCGGAGGTCCACTCACTTTGTCTAGTCGTAGTTGTAATGCCGCCCTCTTCAGTATTATTAAGAAGATTAATGATAATGTAATGTATTGCAGATGCAACGATTTACCAGTAGTTGACACTATTCCACTTTCACTTGGTTTTAACGCGGTTGTAGTCAAAGGTGGTGTCCATATATGTTGTCTAGTCGTAGTTGTAATGCCCTCTTCAGCATTATTAACAAAAGAAAACATTTTACATATCATACTGATTTTATTGAGCGATTACAACTACTCACCTGTTCCAAGTAGTTGCACGACAAACACAGTATCTCTAATTATAGCATAAGCCTATAAAGGCTTACTGCCATCAAGACCATGTTGCAATATCTCATAGGAACGACCATTAATCGACCAGAAGATAGTGCAATTTAAAACCACATAATAAGAGACTATGTGGACTTCTCCAAAGGCTGATCCTTGAGACTGATATACCGGTGGGATTATATCACTTAATTTATTTGGATTAATTTCTTTCAGGGAAGTGGGATCCACATTCGTAAAACCAATGCTAACAGAACCAGCGTGTATTTCTTCAGTTCTTGCCACCCGGATATAGATTCTTTCGTTGATCAATACAGGACGGTTGCTGAATACAATTCCTGTGTTTTCCTCTGTTCGAATAGCAACCGTATCATTCTCGTGTAGGCGAATGTTTTTACCATAAACATGATGGAATATAAGAGGGGATAAACTGTGGAGCATGGCTATAAACGATTGGTTAAAGGAGTACCCATTGACACGATTCAAAGGTGTAAATACTAGAACAAACAGTTATATTACATTTCGTTGTTTCAGGAAAATTTTTTTGTTTGTGCTCTTACTTTGGTGACAGTTTCTTTCACTAGTGCTAGTGTCATTTTCTACGAAGCTTAAACACCGACAGTTAAAGGAGTTGTCGTTTTCTGGTTGTGATGAGTCGGGTATGCAATAATAATTATCTGAGCATTCAGTTTTACAAGCAACTTGAGTTAAAAGAAACTACAATTGAAGAAAAATTGAATGATGGTAATTGTAAGCTTTTACTTGAGCATTGAGGACCAAAGAAATTGAATTTGCATCTGCAGACTGCATGACCCGTCCAATCGTAGCAAGGAGCACCGTTTTGACATGGATTTTTAGTTCCACAAATGTCTACGTAAGTGAGAAGGTTAAGATGCTTACAAATATAAGCGAGTTCTTGTGTGTTACCTTCAATACAGCCTTCGCTAATGTTATTATAGTTCCTTGGTTTGAAGTATTTACTTATGCATTCGCAGTTGAATGCGTTTTCTTCTGGGTACTTCATATTGTCAGGTGTGCAAGTCAAATTTTTACTTGCAGGACAAGAACTCTCACACGCAACTAATCAAAATAAAATTGCATTACGTTGTAGTGAAGGTTATTAACAGACTATTACACACTAGAGCAAGTTGAACCAAAGAAGTTAGGCAGGCAGGTGCAAACTGCGTTACCACTGTAGTCATAACAGGCAGCACCGTTTTGGCATTGGTTATCAGTTGTGCAAACTCCGGGAACTGAAAAAATGTTTCTAAATAAGTTTCACAACTGTTTACATTTCAGGGCAACACACTCGTTACACATCCTTGACTTAAATCATTGGGATCGATTGGCTTATAGAAATTGTTTATGCATTGACATGTAAACGCGTTCTCTTCTGATGAAAGATTTATATCAGGAACACAAGTTAAATTCTTGTTGAAAGGACATTCATCATAACAATAACCTGTAATATATTTGTTGTCAATTTATATAAGAAAGAATAATGAACAATTTCGATTACTTGAGCAATTTGAACCAAAATAACCATGATGACATTTACATACTGCCACTCCGTTGATATCTTTACATACTTCCGTTTTTTCATTACAAGGATTATTAAGAGTGCATACATCTGAAAAAAAAAGGAGTGAAGATTATTGACCGCTGTACTTTTCGTAATGCAGAAATCAACCAACCATTTATTGACTGAGATTTGAGGAACCGTAAACCCAAAAGAAGAGAAGGGCAATTTTTTTTTACCTGTACGACATCCTTGATTTATATCTTCACTGTTATTCTCGGTATAAGTATCGTCAATTCAATGGCAAGAATAAGTATTACTTTCCATTGGTGCAAGTGTGTCCGGTGCGCAAGTTAAGTTTTTAATGCTAGAACATTGACTATTACAGTCGTCTATACAAAACCAGAAGGAGTTTTAATACTATTAGTTTTGTTTAATTAATGCACTTACTGGAACATTTACTAAAGTCAGCCCCACAAGTCTCTGAAAGAACAAGAGTAAGAATATTACACCAACAGATTAAACTCATCTATTTTCTATTTTACCAATACGCACCACTGCTAAGAAGTTGTACTGCCTTTATGCTTTTTCCCACAATTGCCATAATCAACCACATAGGTTTATTAATATCAAAAACATATGTCTCATGAAATATTTTGTCATCCAGTGTATGAAGAATTGTGCCATTTTCTGATATACTGATCACAAGATTTGCATTCATTTTCACTTGTGAGCTTGTTAAAAGCTTTCCCGAGGTTTCATGCTCCGGTTTATAATGACCAGGCAAATCAGCTGGATTGACAGTGGTGAAAGCATAACTTATTGAATCTTTCCGATAATTTTCTAAATCAATGGATAGATCTTCTTCAACCACAGTTATAAAACGAAGACGGACGATTTCACTGATCTTTATTGGACGATTGCTGAATAACCAACTGAATGAATTATCCATCCGATAAGCTACTGAGTCTCTGTGAGATAATTTGATGTTATCGGAATGAAGTAGATGAAAAGTCAAAATGTTATTGGGAATTGTGTTGTGAAAAGCTACGAGAAGTGGGATTTAGTTTTCTTTTAATAGTAATATAAATTTTTTATTACCGCCAAGAAGTTGCAATGCGTGTGTCTGCTCATCGGTTTTCAGTATAGCCCACAAAGGTTTACCGTTGTTGCGACCTTTAAAACTTCCTTTCTCACTTCCTTTAAACCCGTATTTAATGTCTCCATCTCCATTTATGTAATAAAACATAGTTGCAGGCTTGTCGAAAGGCTCCTTGAAAGTTATATTTTTTGCCCAGACTTGAGATTGTTTGTTAACTCCATCCTGGGCATTGACTTCAGTGAAACCGAAGTAAAGGTGTACATCTCGTTCAATATCATGTCTGGCGATTCGGATGTATATTCGCTCATTAACGTCAATCGGACGGTTACTATATACAATGCCTTGATAACCGTTAGTTTGATAAGCTATTCTACCATTTTGGTCCAACTCAATATTGTTCGTATGAGAAGGATGAAAAGCAATTTGGGATAACGAAGAGGATCCGAGGTATTCCTCGGCAAATGGATGAAATGCTTTTGAGAAACAGGTTATGTGATAACTATATTTCTGCCTGAATCTACTTACCCTCAATTAGAAGCTGCATTGTAGTTACAGGTGGCTGTATTCTCATGTAACCCCAAACCGGCCAACTTATATTATGTTTATAGTCACCTTCTGCTGATATCCCATCAAACGTGTAAAATACAAATCCTTCTTTGGTCAGGTAAAATGACAGAAGGGAATTATTACATCCTTTGTGACTTGAAAGATGAACAACTTTCATATCAGACTCTTGGGCGTATTTAAGAATATCGGGAGTTTTTGAGGGATCTTGGTGAATAAAACCAAACAAAATCTGCCCCAACATGACTGAATTTGGAGTCGATTGTGCAAGGCGTACGTGGATACGTTCGTCTGGCTTTATTGGTCGGTTGGTGAATACAAAGCCATTTGAGTTGCCTTGACGTTGAGCTGTAAATCCATTATTACTAATGACAATGTTGGCAGTGTGTAGTGGGTGGAACGAGATTCTATTTGAAGCTGCTTGCGGTGCTGAAAGAAGTTATTAGATTTTAAGGATAATAATTTGCCAGTAAATTTTTCTTACAAACAAGACGTGTGTTTTGGGACAACGCCCATATTAAAGTTAAGATTGCTATCATCGTGATGAAAATGGTTTTCGTAATCGTTCAAATATATTTAATATGTTATCTTCCTGACGACTCAGCTCGTATAAAACATGTGGTACAAAAGTCGCATTGACACAACTGTAGCTTCGGATAATAACGCTATCATTTATGCTTATTGGTTCTCACCAATTAAATAAATAGCAGTTGTTAGCAATAAATTAAGAAGGCTTGCTGACAATCATATTTGGTATTGTGATGTATGGTATCTTTACAAATCAATTTTGATGAAAGTGAGTAACGGAGTAATCCAAGAATTTGTTTTGCCGATGTATTATATTCGTTTTTATTCATTTTAATCAACTTAATTCAAGGTCATTTCACGATGAACATGAATATTTTGTAATTTCTTAATTTTTTTTATTATTCAATGAAGTCTTAATTTGAAAAAATAAGAAAAGTAAGTTTGTGTTTTAAGAGTCCTTTATTGTAGCTACTTATTTATTTTTATTTTGTTTTGGGGTCTCATTCACATAAATATTGTTTACATTTCCTATCTTATTTCCAATGAATATCTGTATAAATGGTCTTGTATCACGAGAAGGGACACTCGATTTTTCAAACGCTTCAGTTGCTTTATTTACTGGTGGAAGTGGTGTTGTAGGATAAGCAAGTGCGTATGATCAGTTGATGGCCCCCGCCTAGTTGAAGTTGTTGCGTTAAATCTACCTACAGGAGAGAATAAATATTTAGGGGTAATACAATATACAACGATTAAGAGTTAGCTTTATTTACCAGTAGTTGACAATGTTTTATTTTTATTCGGCTGTAACGTGGCCGTAGTCAAAGCGGAGGTCCACTCACTTTGTCTAGTCGTAGTTGTAATGCCGCCCTCTTCAGTATTATCAAAAAAAATAAGGATAATGCAATGTATTACAGATGCAACGATTTACCAGTAGTTCCACTTTCACTTGGTTTTAACGTAGTTGTAGTCAAAGAAGGTGTCCATACATGTTGTCTAGTCGTAGTTGTAATGCCGCTGTCTTCAGTATTATTAACAAAAACAAATGTGTTTTACATATCAAACTTATTTTATTGAGCGATTTCCACTATTCACCTGTTCCAAGAAGTTGCACGGCAGTCGTAGTATCACTAATTAAAACAAAAACCCATAGTGGCTTACTGACACCAAGACCATGTTTCACTATCTCATAGGAACGATCATAAATCGACCAGAAGACGGTGCCATTTAACGCCACATAATAAGAGACTATGTGGACTTTTGCAAACTCTGTTATTTTATATCCATGATATATCGTTGGAATTGTTTTATATAATTCCATGGGATTTGGATCAATTTCTTTCAGGGAAGTTGGGTCTACGTTGGTAAAACCAACGACAACCGTACCAGCACTTTTAAAATCAGTTCTAGCCACCCTGATGTAGATTCTTTCATTGATTAATAGTGGACGGTTGCTGAATACAATACCTGACATTTCCTCTGTTCGAATAGCAACCGTATCATTCTCGTGTAGGCGCATGTTTTTACTACGAACGTGATGGAATGTGAGAGGGGATAAATTGTGGAGCATGGCTATAAATGATTGGTTAAACGAGTACCCATCGACACGATTCAAAGGAGGAAATACTAGAACAAACAATTATACAATTCGTTATTTCAGAAAATTTTTTTATTTGTTCTCTTACCCTGGTAACAGTTTCTTTCACTAGGGTCATCTTCTTTGAAGCTTAAACACCGACACTTAAAGGAGTTGTTTCCTGGTTTTGATGAGTCGGGTATGCAAAAATTATTGTCTGAGCATTCAGTTTTACATGCAACTTTGGTTAAAAGAAGTTACATTTGAAGAACAATTGAATGATGGTAAATGTAAGCTTTTACTTGAGCATTGAGGACCAAAGAAATTGAATTTGCATGTGCAGACTGCATGACCTGTGTAATCGTAACAAGAAGCATCGTTTTGACATGGATTTTCAGTTCCACAAATATCTACATAAGTGAGAAGATTAAGATGCTTACAAATATAAGCAATTATTTTTGTATTACCTTTTATACAGCCTTCGTTAATCTTACCAGAATAGTACGGTTTGAAATCTTTACTTATGCATTCACAGTTGAATGGATCTTCTTCTGGGTACTTCAATTCGTTTGGTGCGCAAGTCAAATCTTTACTTGCAGGACAAGTATTTTCACACCCAACTAAACAAAATAATAGTACATTATGTTGTGGTGTTGGTTAACAACAGTCTATTTATACTAGAGCAAATCCTCCCTTAATTTACTTACCATCAGTTAGAAGTTGTATTGCAGTAATTCGTGGTTGTATATTCATATAACCCCAAACCGGCCAGCTTATATTATGATTAAAGTCACTTGTTGATGTTTTCCCCTCAAACGTGTAGATTAAACGTCCCTTTTTGGTAAAATGACAGAAGGGAATAGTTAAATCCATGACACTGATATGAAAGGTGAGCAACTTTCATATCAATCGAATTGATGTGTTTAACAATATTAGGATGATGTGACGGATCTTTTTGAACGAATCCAAACACAACAATTTGTGAATCCAACATGGTTTTTTGTAGCTGTGTAAGACGTAAACGGACACGTTCGTATGGCTTTATTGAACGATTGGTGAATACAATGCCATATGTATTACCCTGACGTTCTGCCGTAAATCCATTATTTTTAATTTGGATGTTGTCAGTGTGCAGTGAGTGGAACGAAATTCTATCTGGAGCTTCTTGTGATACTTTAAATAGAATTAAAGTTTAGGGAAAAAATATTTTGACAGTACATTTCCTTACCGATTAGACAAGTGTTTTGAAATAACACCCATGATAAAGTTAGAATTACTGTCTTGATCATGATTACTGAAAGTAATTTATTACTAAAAGTAATAAAAACAGCTTATATATATTAAAAATGTTATCTTTCTGATGACTGCACGTACAAAAATACATGTTTCTTTTAAAAAAAGGTTAGTTGACATGACTATAATTTTAGAGATTAGTTGTCATTTCTGCTGTTGGTTCTCATAAACTTGATAAATTACAATTGCATATATCGTTAGCAGATAATATTTGGTTTGCAGCTGTATAGTATCTTTACAAATCGCTGTGTAATTGCATTTTTTAAGGCAATCCATTTTAATAAAAACGACATACACAGTCATCAAAAAATTTGTACAATATTTTGCTGATTTTTACAGCATTTATAGACGTAATTCAAAGTCAATTTATGATCAACGATAATATTTTCTATTTTCTCATTTTTTTTTATAAATGTTTGTGTAAAGGGCATTTACAGGAAGTCGTAGTTGCATTCATCAGTTTTGTCAGTTTCATCCAAAATAAAAACATTTATTTCGCCATTAGTTGAATAAGTAGTCGATGTAGTTTCTTAAATCAGAAATCGGTATATAAAAATATAAAACAAATTAAACTTTGGTAATGTTATCTGCACGTTTCAGTTTAGTTTTTGCAAATAAAGTAAAAGATGATAATATTTTATTTTGTTATTTCAGATGTTATTAAATTAATAAAAAGTTGGCAAGTCTGCAGGAAAAGTGCACTCAAGGATAAGTGTGAAGATAAGGTAGGCCCTTGTATTTTTTTTAATAACTAAACATTGAAAAAGTTAGCGAAGTTTTTTCTCTGAACAGTAAAAAAATATACATTTTTTAAACGTAGGGCAGCGTTCTTTTGCAAGTGTTAAGTGTTTTCTTGATGTGAATTTAGATTAAGCATTTAATAGCTACTTATTTTTTTTCTCTTTTGGCTCTTCATTCACATAAATATTGTCCACCCTTCCTATCTTATTTCCAATGAATATCTGTAATAATGGTCTTGAATCTCGAGATGGGACACTCGAATTTTTCCATTCTTTAGTTCCTTTAGTTACTGGAGGAAGGGATGTAGTAAGGTAAACGTTTGAGTCCGTGTATTCAGTAAGATTCCACTTATTTGACGTTGTTGCAGTAAAGCTTCCTACAGGAGAGAATATCAATATTGACTTTAAATGGTTCAATATACTGCAGTGTACCAGTAACTTGACTCGTAGTTACAGCTGGGGTCCTTCCAGATTGTCTAATGGTTGTTGCGATTCCGCCCTCTCCAGTAACATTAACAAAAATATCTTAAATTAATGAGAAGGTTAAGCTGCTTGCAAATAATTAGTGTAAATTTATCTTTATTACCTTCTGTACAGCCTTCGCTAATGTTATTATAGTTCCTGGGTTTGAAATCATTATTTACACATTCGCAATCGAATGCATTTTCTTCTGGGGACGTCATATTGTTAGGTGCGCAAGTTAAATTTTTGCTTGGTGGACAGTAATTTGCACACACAACTACACAAAATAATATTACCTTTACGTTTTAGTGACGTATTTAAAAAGTATATTACGTGAGCAATTTGGACCGAAGAAGTTGGGTAGGCATGTGCAAATTGCGTTACCACCATCTTCATTGCAGGCAGCACCGTTTTGGCATGGGTTGTCAGTTTTGCAAACTTCGGGAACTGAAAAAAATTTCTAAATAAGTTTCACGATTGTTCACATTTCTAGGCAACGCACCCGTTACACATCCTTGACTTAAATCATTGGGATCGATTGGCTTATAGGAATTATCCATGCATTGACATGTAAGAGCATTCTGCTCTGTTGGAAGATTTATATCAAGAACACATGTTAAATTCTTGCTGAAAGGACATTCGTCATAACAATATTCTGTAATAAATCTGTAATCAACTAAAGTTAGAGGAATAACCAACAATTTGACTTACTTGAGCAATCTGAACCAAAAAAACCATGACGACATTTACATACTGCCACTTCGTTGATATCTCTACATACTCCAGTTCTTTCTTTACAAGGATTATTGAAAGAGCATATATCTGAAAGAAAGGTTGATGACCGCTATAGGTTTCTACAAATCGCTTAATAAGAAATCAACCAATTAATGACTAAGATGTGAAGAAACCATAAGCCAAGAGAGATAGAAAACCCTTTTTTTTAACCTTTATGACATCCTTGTTTGATGTCTTCAGCGGTATTTTCTATATAAGTACCGTCAATGCACTGACAAGTGTAAGCATTACTTTCAATGGGTGCATGTGTGTCTGGTGCACAAGTTAAGTTTTTAATGCTAGAACATTGAGTATTGCAATCACCTATCCAAAAGCAGTTTTAATACTATAAACTTTGTTTTTATTCAAGTTCTTACCTGAACATTTACTGAAGTCAGTGCCACAAGTCTCTGTCAGATAAGGAGTGTTATTAATATAGTTATGCATTTTACCAATACGCCCCACTGCTAAGAAGTTGCACTGCCTTTATGCTTTGTCCGAAAATTCCCATATAAACCCACATAGGCTTATTAATATCAGCAACGTCCTTCTCGTCAAATATTTTTCCATCCAGTGTATAAAAAAGGGTGCCATTTCCTAAAATGCTCAACCCCAGATTTGTATTTGTCCTTACTTGTTTGCTAGTTAACTCCCTAGTCGAGATTACTTTCTGAAAAAACCTCCCACCAGGCATATCAGCTGGATTTCCAGTAAAGACAGTACAGGTAATGCTAGCTGGTAGTGAAAAAAGATCTTCATCCAAAACGACAAGAAAACGAAAACGCAGAAATTCGGTGATCTTTATTGGACGGTTTGTGAATAAACTAATGGTTGAGTCATCTACTCGATAGGCTACTGAGTCTTTGTGAGATAATTTGACGTTATCAGTGTGAAGCAAATGAAAAGCCAAATTGTTGTTTGGCTTAGGATTTGCACTGTGAAAGGCTACAAAAAATTTGATTTAGTTTTTTTTTTAATAGTAATGTAAATTGTTTATTACCGCCAAAAAGTTGCAACGCTAACGTCTGCTCATCCGTGTTCAGAATTGGCCAGAAAGTTTTACCGTTGTTGGGGCCTTTAAAGCTTCCTAGCTCTCGTCCATTAAATCCGTATATAATGTCTCCGGTGCCATTTATATAATAAAATACTGCTGGAGGATTGACGTAATTCCCTTTTAAAGTAATATTTTTTGCCCAAACATGATATTCTTTGCTATTTCTACCCTGGGCAATGCCTTCGATGAAACCGAATTTAAGGTATGCATCTTGATGGAAATGTCTGGAAATTCGGATGTATATTCTTTCATTTACTTCAACCGGGCGGTTGCAATACACAGTGCCTTGAATGCCAAATGTTTGGTATGCTATTGTATCATTTTGGTCCAGTTCAATATTGTCCGTGTGAGATGGGTGAAAAGAAATCGGAGATAATGAAGATTTTCCTACTAAGTCATAGAGAAGAGGATGAAATGCTTTTGAAGAGAGAGAAAACATTAGATTTCTTTCCGGTTCTCTTCTAATCTTCTTACCGTAAATTAGAAGCTGTATTGCTGTGATAGGTGGTTGAATTTTCATAAAAGCCCAAACTGGCAAATTTAAAGTTCGATTAAATGTAATCCATGCATGTTTCCCATCTAACATGTAGTGTAGAAACCGTAGATGTAGTTTGGTATTAATGTCAAATGAAAATGAAAGTAAGGAATTATTAAACCCCAATCTACTTGATAGGTGAACAGTCATATCAGACTCATGGACGTTTTTAACTATATCAGAATAGTTTGATGGATCGTATTCAGTGAATCCAAATATAATCTGACCCTTTATGGTTGAACTTGCAGTCGTTTGCGTAAGGCGGATGTGAATACTTTCATCCGGCTGTATTGGACGATTGGTGAATACAATTCCATGTGTATCGTCTTGTAGATTTGCCGTAAAACCGTTATTAGTAATTTGGATGTTGTCAGTGTGCAATGAATGAAACGATATTCGGTCATGTCATGTGATGCTGAAAAAGCAGCAGTTCTTAAAGTTTAGGGACAGTAATAATTTAACAGTTCTTACAAATTAGACGGGTGTTTTGGAACAATGTCCATATTAAAGTTAAAATTACTGCCTTCATCATAGTGAAAATGAGCGTAATAGAAGTTGTTCAAATATATTTAATATGTAATCTTCGTGATGAATCAGCATCTATAAAACATGTGGTTTACAAAAATATGCAATGACTCAAGTTGTATATTTGGAGAATAATTTTATCATTTTATGCCTGTTGGTTCTCACCAATTAGACAAATTGCAGTCATCAGCATTATATTAAGAAGGCTTGTTTAGCGAAAATGGTATTTCGTATCCTGCTGTATTATTTCAGAACGAAGGTGTGCAGCTGAGTTTGAAAGGACAATCAATCTACAGTATATGACAAATCGATTTTAATGAAAGTGAGTTAACAGAGAAACTCAAGAATTTGTTTTGCCGATGTATTTCATCAGTTTTTATTCATTTTAATCAACTTAATTCAAGTACAATTCAAGGTCATTTCACGATCAACATCAATACTTTCAGGATGAACATGAATATTTTCTATTTTCTCAATTTTTTCTATAAATATTTGAATTAATGGCCTGTTATTTAATAGGCAGGGTGTCGTATTGCATTCAGCAGTTTTGTTAGCTTCATCCGAAATGTAAACATTTATTTCGCCATTAGTTGAATAGGCAGATGTTGAACTGAATTTGGATATTGTCGACGATTCAAAAGAATCATCCGTGGTTTCTTAAACCAAAAAGCAGTTTTAGAATTTAAGAAAGTAAAGTTTAGCTAAGCGTTTTTTAAAATTTGAAGTCATTTTCTTACTTACCATTTTCAGATTTCAACGGGAAATCTGTTTCCTCAGAAATAGTGTAATCTAAAGCAGGGTCTGTTACATCAGGGATAGTGCTATTTGACTGCCAAATCGTTTCTTCCGTTGTTGACGTTAATACAATTTCTCTTCTATCGCTTTCTGTTAATAAAACAGAAAAACGAGAAATGTAACAGTTCACTTATTTTTACCATTAAATCCACTCTTTTTGCAATTACCTGTTCCTAAAAGCTGAACAGCAAAAACAGTTTCTTTAATAACAACATATGCCCATACTGGATCACTGACATCTATTGTCTTTGGTAAAGCCTCATACGACCGATTATCAATGGATAAGAAGATTACGCCACTTCCATTCACGAAGAATGATATTACACTCGCCCTACCGAATATAGACTCCTGAGACTGATAGGCCTGCGGAATTACATCACTCAAATTGTTCGGGTTAACTCGAATCAAAGAATCTGGATTAATATTAGTAAAACCAATGTCAATTGATCCCAGATGCTTCTCTTCTGTTCTGGCAACCCGAATGAAAATTCGCTCGTGGATATTGATTGGGCGGCTAGTAAATACAACGCCTGTTTCATTTTCTGTTTTTTGTGCAACGGTTGAATCCTCATGAAGAGCCATGTTGTACATGTTGAGGTAACCGTGTACACGATGGAACGAAAGAGGAGACAAATCGTGAATCATGCTTATAAAGGAAGTGTTAAAGAAGTAGCTCAAGTTACCAAGTGGAGGAAACACTGAAAAATAGGCAAGAATTCGGTCATTCTTTTAAGTTTCGAGAAAATATATGAAAGTGTTATGCCATCTGCAGCTGAGGGTACTTTACCTTGATAACATCCTCTTTGTACCGAATCTACGTCATATTCTTTAAATGTAAGACACTGGCATTTGAATGCATTCTCTTCCTCTGGTTGGTCCAAGTCTGGCAAGCATGTACTGTTTGTTGGGCAGAGGTTTACGCATTTGTCTAAAAGACACAAGATAATGTGTAATTAATTTTGGATAACACGACTGTACTCGTGAAAAAGTCGTCAATAATTGTATCTACAACTCTAATCGTGCAAGCAAACAATGCTAATACACAAACGTACCTGTACAATTTCGGCCAAAGTGGTTAAAAGGGCAAGTGCATATTGCCTTACCGGTGACTTCGGTACATATCGCCCTATTTTGGCAAGGATTTTTTGATCCACAAATATCTGAATAGTAAAATGAAATATCAAAAATTTTGCTATCTAAGGTTTACAAAAAATCTCACCCTCTTCGCATCCTTCACTGATGTTATTTGGGTTTATGAGTCTGTAGTTGCTGTTTTTGCATTGACATGTAAAGGCGTTTTCTATCATTGCCTCTGTGCTATCCAATGCACAAGTTAAGTTTTTTATAGGCGGACACACGTCATCACAATTAACTGAATAACACAAAGTCGCTAATACCCTTCAATTTATTTTTAATTATGCAACTTACCCGAACAGTTGGTTCCAAAAAAATTTTGCTCACATTTGCAAGTGACCTTGTCCAACGTGTCGTTACAAGTTGCATTGTTTTCGCATGGGTTGTTAGTGATACAAACACCTGTTAGAAAAATTGTTTAACTAATTGTTAACTATTTCAGCTTGAAAGGGTGGATTATCTTACGCAATTCACAACCTCTACTAAGATCATTGAAATCGATTGGTTTATAACTGCTATTTTCGCATTGACAAGTAAACGCATTTTGTTCTGTTGGGAAAGATGGATCTGCTACACAGGTCAAGTTTTTCATAAAAGAACATTCGTCATGACAGTGAGCTGTTGTTACAAGATTTGATAAAAACACTTATGGTACAATGTAAAAATATTACTAACTTGAACAATTTATCCCAAAAAATTCTGGATTACAGATGCAAATAGCAACTCCTTCGACGTCTTTACACGTACCACCATATCTTGAACAGGGATTGTTAATAGTGCAAACGTCTGCAATTTTAGTATGAAGTGAGATAACATTTGTAAGATACAAAATTTCTTACTTCTTCGACATCCTTCATTGACATCCCTAATATTATTTTCTATGTAAGTACTGTATATACATTGACAGTCATAAGCATTTTCTTCTACTGACATTGTTGTATCTGGTGCGCAAGTCAAGTTTCTGTAGTTGGGACAGCTGGAGTGACACTCATCTGCAAAATACACGCGTTACAGTTATTGTAACTTCAGATTTCTATTACCATTCTTACTTGAACAGTATTGAAAGTCGTTTCCACATGCCTCTGCAAACCATTTCAGATATTATTGCAAGTAAATCAATTAAACATTTCTCACTACATACCACTACTTTGAATTTGTACAGCAACAATACTTGCATCATGGATTCGAACCCAGACCCACAAGGGTTTCTTGACATCTAACCTGTACCTTCCAGGAAATTTAGTACTGTTATCTAATGAATGATGGATACGACCATTTTCAGTTAAATACAACTCAAGAACTGCATTCTTTTTTGTTTGTTTGCTGTTCAAAAACCATTGCCAGAGAATTGTATTTCGACGGAGATTAAATCCAGGAAGATCATTCGGGTCATAGTTGGTGAAACCGTAATAAACAGTCGATTCGTCCCAATGTTCCACATCTCTTGTTTGAACAATTCGAAAGTGAAGACGTTCATTGATCTTTAATGGCCGGTTGGTGAATAGCCAACTTGCATGGTTGTCAGTTCTTCGAGCAACAGTATTGTCGTGAGAAATTTGGATGTTATCAGAATGAAGTAAGTGGAACGTCAGTTTCCGGCTTGTGTATGGATTGTAAGAAGCTGAAAATGCAAGTTGAAATGAAAATTTCCATCGGCCATCTAAGTTAGTACCAGTTAGTGACTGTCCCTTTCTTACCTCCTAAAAGTTGAACACCATTTGTCAAGTTATTCGTGTTCAAATACATCCATAGAAGTTGATTGGTATCGACTCCATGGAAAGCTCCACGTTCTCGTCCTTTAAATCCATATCTAACAGTGCCATTGGATGTGACGTAGAAAAACATGGCTGGAAGAGTTTCTTCAGCTTTGAAAGATATATGTCTTCCCCAGACAGAAGAGTCATTTTGAAGTAGCAAATTCTCACTATTTGGGTCAGTTGAAGTGAAGCCAAAAAAGAGAGATACATTTGGATAGAAATCATGCTGGGGTAACCGGATGCAAATTCGTTCGTTTATTCTTATCGAACGACCACTAAAGACAATGCCTTGTTGCCCATAGGATTGGTATGCTATTGTGTCATTTTGGTCAAGATCGATGTTAGCGCTATGTACCGAATGAAATGAAATTGGGGATAGTGAGTTAAGACCGATATTGTCTTCACCAAGTGGGTGAAAAGCTAACGACAAAAAAGTGAAATGAAGTAAATAGAAATAAAAATTGAATGCATTTACCGGTAACAAGAAGATGCATTGAACTTATTGGCGATTCCATACGTATGTAACCCCATATAGGCCATGAAGGGTTTGTTTTGGGTGTAGGCATGGGTGAATACGATTCCCCGTTTAGTTTGTACACAATGTCTCCATTTTCATTCATGCAATATGAAAGAAGGGAATTATTTAATCCAGTAATATTTGAAAGTTGAACTATGTCTAAATCAGAATCGGATGTTGAATTTAGAATGTCAGAATTTGCTGGGTCCTGTTGAATGAAGCCAAAAATGAGGTTTGACGTTTCTGATTCATTCGTTAGAGTAATTCGAATATGAATGTGCTCATTTGGTCTTATTGGACGGTTAGTGAAGACAATCCCCGGTTGGTCACCTGCTAATATTTCTGCGGTGGAATTGTGGTTTGTGATTTCTATATTTTCACTGTGAATTGCATGGAAGGAGATTCGGTCTTCAAAATTCTGCGAAGCTGTAAATAGATAAAATAAACATTTCATTTTGCTTCAAGTGACTCGACCTATACTTGTCTTTGTAATAGCTAAGAAGAAAATTGAGACTGCTGCTATGAAGCGTGTCATGTCTGGCTATCGTTAGTTAAGACTGGTTAGTAAGATGAGTTGCGCCAGAATTTCACTGGTTTGGTTAGTAGTAGTGTATTTTGGAGTGATCAGAAATCGATCAAGAGTAGGTGAAGAATAAATTTAAAAGAATATTGAAAAATACATTAAAAAATAATCAAAATGAAATTACCGAGTTGAGAAAAATATCGTTTTGGCTTCAGTGCTGAAGGATTATTATGTCACAGTCAAATCATGAAAAGGAGTAAGTTAAAGTACTAAATTGAGGGTGGAAATTAAAATAGTGAAAAAGAAATTTACAAACTTCCCAAACTTTAAATTTTTTGGTTTTCTAGATTGGATTATTTTTTGTTTATTCCTTGAATTACTGTTTTACATGTACATAAGGTGAAATAATTCGGTTTTCCAGTTTTCGATTTACAATTAGGCATTACTGTTGAAAGTTTATTTTTGCATTTATTTAATTTGGTTTATTAATTACAATTGCACTAGAATTTACTATGTACAATTTTTCAATGTTTATTTGGATTATTCCTGCATTTATAGAATTCCCAGCATCAGTTGTCACTTCGCTTTTCGTTGTTGACCGAGGTACGCGGACGGTAGAGGTGTTTTCATGATTACTTGTTGTAGAATTATAGAATACTGATGTTGTATTCATCCCGGGAGTGGTAGTTGAATTTTGATTATTTTCTATAAAATTTAGAGTTAGAAACTGAAAATGCCTAAAAGTGTTTAATATTGTACTCAGTCGACATCCTTTGGTAGGATCATTGAGATCAATCGGAGTGTAATTTTCATTGCGACACGTGCATAAAATGTGCGTGGAATCAACTTCTTCTGTTGGTATATTTGGATTTATCACGCAAGTTAGATTCTTGTAACTTGGGCACACGTCGTAACAACGAACTATTTAGTGGGCAAGTGCATTAGAAAGCAACATTATAATTCAACCACTTGACAAATTAGTTACTTTCACAGTATCGTCCGAAATAACCTGATCCGCAAATGCAGGTTGTGTCTACTATTACATCCTTACAAGTCCCACCCTTTTGGCAAGGATTGTGAATTTTGCATAAGTCTGGAAAGCATTAAGGTTTTATAAAATGACAAAGTTTAGTTGGTAATTCTTACTTTCCCTGCAACCTTCATTAATATTTACTGAATTTTCTAAATACCAATTGTTAATGCATTCGCAGCGGTACTCGTTGTCTTGTACCTGTTCACTTAAATCCGGTGCACAAGTTAAGTTTTTGGAGGGCGGGCATACGTTTTGACATTCTATAATAATAGTACAACCATTTTGTATTTATTGCTTATGTAAATATACAACTTACCTGAACTATTTTCAAAAGTGTTTCCAAAGTCAGCTAAAATTAATTTACTATTAATTGCACAATTCTAAACGATTAGTGATCACTTTGGGTGCAATCAGTGTTGCAATCAGTGTTGACTGTTTGCTTGTTTTTATAAATTATGGATGTTGAATAAGTTTTAAAAGACTTTAGTTTTAACTTTCCGGAAACTGATTGCCCCCTTAAACTTACCGTTGCTTGTAATCTGCAAAGCAGTTACATTTTTTATATGTATTCTGACCCATATCCAGAGGGGTTTCTTAATATCAACTCCGTGTAAATATTTATCAACTGATGTCATTCCTGGTAGAGAAACGTGAATATTTTGATCTGACGTCACCCGCAACGTTGTAATAGCATTTTTCTCAGCTTCTTCACGACTTAAAGTCCATTGCCAATTAATAGTATCACAGAGATTAAATCCAGGTAGAAAATTTGGATCGTAATCGGTAATGCCAAAGTAAATAAAATCCGATGTCGGATAGTTAATACTTTTAGTTTTCACAATTCGGAGTTTGATGACTTCATCTAGATTAATGTGACGGTTCGTAAACAACCAACTAGTCGAAGCATCTGTTCGATAAGCTACTGAGTTGTGATGCGAAAGCCGAATGTTATTCGAATGAAATGAGTGGAAACTTATATTTGTGTATACTGGTTCGATGGTTACTTGAAACAAAAAGTGGGACATAAGTATAAATACAAAATAAATAAACAACTTACCTGTGCCGAGAAGCTGCACTGCGTGGGTAACATTTGTAGTTCCTATAAATGGCCATAAAGGGGGATCAAGATTGAACTCAGAGTTTGACCCTAATATACGTCCGTTACATCCATAAATAAATGTGTTATTCTCATTTACGTAGAAAAACAATGTTGAGTACAAATCCGTTTTTTCATGTATATGGAATCCAGGCCCTTCTTGTGCCGGGTTAAGAATGTCATTTAAAGTTCTCATACCAAAATAAACATCTGCATAATCTTGTTTAATTCTTGTAGCTAATCGAATGTAGATTATTTCATTCACTTGTAGAGGGCGGTTGGTGGAGACTGTTCCGAATTCACCACTAGTTTCGTACGCTACAGTTCCATTTTGGTCAAGTTCAATGTTTTTAGAGTGGTTGGAGTTGAAGAAAATAGGAGTTAGGGATGTCAGTCCAATGTAATCTTCACCCAAAGGATGAAAAGCTGAAATAAGCAAAAGATTTTTGGTGAAAACTTAAAACACTATTATATTACTATTATATAAACGTGTGTTACCTTCAATAGTAAGTTCAATTTCATCTATAGGACTCTGCACTTTAATGCATCCCCATATGGGACGCGGATAATTGTACTCATATTCTAAATTCCATTGCTTCACCCGTTCACCATCCAACGTGTAGTCAACCCAAATCTTCGTATCCTTTTGAACTAGTGAATATGTAAGTACGGAATTGTTAAATCCATTATAATTCTCATAAACGATTAAATGTGAGTTGGTCTTGTTGATTTTGTCCACTAATTCTGGGTGTTCTGCGGGATCGTATCGTGTGAACCCAAAAGCAATGACCGGTTGGATAGAAGGAATCGTAGTCATTTGAGTAATCTTAATATTGATACGGTCGTTCTCTGTAATTGGACGATTGGTAAACACTGTGCCATTTCCGTAGTGGGTGAGACGAGCGCCTAAACCGTTTTTGTAGAGTGAGATATTGGAGCTATGAACCGGGTGAAAAGTAATTCTGTTTTCTCCAGTGTAGGAGACTGCAAGTTTGTGATAAGAGTTTTAGTGGTTTTCGGTTACAGTTATATATTTAAGAATTTTTTGAATTAAGATATTACTAACCTGTATTTTGAAAACAGCAAAAAAGCGTCAGTGTAGCAGTTACAAAGTATAAGAACTCCATGATGAAAATTTCATCTAGGTTATGTTATCATTTTTATATAGGGAATTCTTATCGTTGTGATGACATTGCACATATTACGTTGCAGCTGTTAGGTTCGTGTTACAAAAAACGATTTTCTTGATTGCGTGATTAATGTGACGGTTTTTCATTTTGCAAAGGAGTCCTTTCCTTTCTACACAGGGGCACTCTAGTAGGGTGTTGTAGGGTTTAAACAAATCACTGTTTCCCTTTGTGTTGCCACTTTTTTCACAACAACTCGTTCTCCTTCTATAATCTCTCTACAACTGACTCAACAATTCAAAATCATACATATTTTGTTTCCAGGCGTCCATTTCTCATTCCTTGGATGATCCTGTATTGTTCTATGATCTATCGATGCAATTTCAACCTACAGTTTTAGCTTACTAGAAAAGAATTTCACGTTAATTGCTTCTGCCAGACAATTCAACCCCAGTTGCTCATTGTTTTACAATAGCCCATTTAAAAACATCAATAAGTATAAGTTTACCAAATATTGGTGTTATGAAACACTACTGTAGGTTCTACCTATATTGTTTTAATTTCGATTTTAATCAAATGAAATTATACCCCTCCCATTAAAATTGAACCCGAATTTGTACGGTTAAATATTTGGTGCAACATTTTTTCATTTGATGATGATTCAGCTGTCGCGATGTTTGGTTTTAATGTAATCACATTTAATAATACAGTATTCAACTGAAACACTAATATTGAAATTTAAATTTTATTCTTGTTTTTATTTAATTAAGATTATTAATTACAATTGCACTAAAAATTGCCATTCTGAACACCTGAAGTTGTTCAATCTTTATCAATATCCCTGCTTTTATAGAATTCCAAACACCAGATGTCACTCCGCCTTTTGTTGTTGATTGAGGTACGTGGGCGGTCGTGGTGTTTTCTTGATTACTTGTTGTAAACGGTTTAGATGTTGAAGTAGCGAATACTGATGTTGTCTCCATCCCGGGAGTGGCAGTTGAGTTTTGAATGTTTTCTATAAAATTTGCAGTTAGAAACTGAAAACATCTTAAAGAGCTTAACATTGTACTCAGTTCACCTCCTTTGGTAGGATCATTGAGATCACAATCCACGGTTTAATTTTCATTCCGACATTTGAATTCAATGTGCGTGGGATTAAGTTCTTCTGTTGGTATATTTGAATTTATCACACAAGTTAAATTCCTGTGGGGCGGACACATGTTGTAACAACGAACTATTTAGTGGGCAAGTGCATAAGAAAACCGCATTATAATTCAACCACTTGACAAATTAGTTACTTTCACAGTATCGTCCCAAATATCCAGGTCCGCAATTGCAGGTTGTCCCTTCTATTACAGCTTTACAAGTCCCCTCATTTTTGCAAGGATTTTTTACTTTGCAATATTCTGGAAAACATAAGGGTTTTGTAAAATGACAAAGTTTAGTTGGTAATTCTTACTTTCCCTGCAACCTTCATTGATGTTTATCGAATTTTTTAGAGGGTGCGCATAAATTTTGACATTCTATAATAGTGGTAAACAGTTTTTTATTTATTGCTTATCTAAATATACAACTTACCTGAACTATTTTAGTCAGCTACTATTATTGCACAATTCTGAACGATTACTAATCACTTTGGCGACAATCAGTATTGAGTTTTTGCTGGTTTTTATAAATTATGGATAGGGAATAAGTTTTAAAGAATTACACTTTTGTTTTAACTATCCGAAAACTGATTGCCCTTTAAAACTCATCGTTGCTTGTAATCTGCAAAGCAGTTACATTGTATTCTGACCCAAACCCACAGGGGATTATTAATATTAACTCCGTTTTAAATATCTACAAACTGATGTCATTCCTGGTAGAGAAACTTGAATATTTTTATCTGATGTCACCCGCAAAGTTGTAATAACATTTTTCTCAGCTTCTTCAGGAATTAAAGTCCATTGCCAATTTATAATATCACGGAGATTGAATCCAGTTAGAAAATGGATCGAAATCAGTAATGCCAAAGTAAATAAGTTGCATTATCGAATTGTCGATTCGGAGTTTAATGACTTCATCTAGATTAATGGGACGGTTCGTAATCAACCAACTAGTGGAAGCATCTGTGCGATAAGCTACTGAGCTGTGATGCGAGAGCCGAATGTTATCCGAATGAAATGAGTGGAAACTTATACTTGTGTATACTGGTTCGATGGCTGACAAAAAAGTATTTATCGGTTGCCGTAAAAAAAGTTTTTTTTTTTTATTCTTTTTTATTTTGAAAAATTTGTGAAATATTAGATTATACTCACAGGTAGTTTGTAAATAGCTGAAAAGAGTCAGTACAGCAGTTGTACTTATAAAGTAGAAGTCTGTCATCATAAATATTTCATCGAGGTGTTATTATTGCTTCTTTTATATAAGAAATTCTTATCGATGTGATGATATTGCAAATTTTACGTCGCAGCTGTTAGTTTCGGGTTAAAACAATTTTCTTGTTAGCGTGCTTTTAATTGCTTTTGCCAGACAATTCAATTCCAGTCGCTTGTTACAGCAAGATTGTTTTGCAAGGACCATTTAAAATTTAAAAATACATTTACAAAATATTGAGTGGTGAAATACTAGATATAGTTTTGAATGACGACAAAAACTGTTTATTGTTTTAATTTCGAATTGACTCGAATGAAATTATCGCCCTCCTATTATAATTGGACCCACGTGTTTATCGATAAATATTTGTAACGATATTTTTTTATTTGATGACGGTTCAGCTGTTCCAACGTTTGGTTTTGGTGTAGTCACATCATCTGTTTCTGTTGATACCGATTCTGTAGTTGTTGGCAACATATCTGATAAAAAAAAAAAAACTGATTACGCATGACTTATTTTTTTATTCCCTAAAATCTTACCTGTCCCAAGAAGTTCTATTGAAGGTGTCTTTCCGTAAATGATAAAATATGCCCATAACTGGTCACCTGTGTGTTCTATACGAAACACACTGAGTTCGGTGCCATTGATTCCAAAATAAATATTTCTGTCAGGTGTGACGTAATAGAAATAAATATTTTCTGTATTTACGTAACGGGACGGTACATGACGAGCCCAAAGATATGAGTCATTCGAAGGAGCGGTCCATTCAAAATTAACTGGATTAATTTTAGTGAACCCAAAATAGGCACCATAAGCTGAATTTACGTTACTAAGAGATGGGAAACGGAAATAAATTCGCTCGTAGTGGTTTATTGGGCGGCTACTTAAGACTTTAGCATCGACACCAATACCACGAATACGAAGAGCAATCGTTTTGTTTGGAGACAGTTCAACGTTTTCCGAATGGCGAGAATGAAATTTTAGTGGAGATAATTTGTTTGTCGTAGTCATCGTTGTAAGCATTGCTAAATTGTTGATAAGAGTTTTAAAATTAAGAATGCGATTTATATATAAAATTAAGTTACTATCTGATCCAGAAGTGGATGTTTCAAAGAACTCTGAATTGGAATGCTGCTCATTACTATTAAATGACATTGACGGAGTAGTCTGAAACCTTTCTGGCTCGGGTGTGGAAGTGCCTGTAACATAAGACATAATATTAGGAAACATGAACTTCACTTCATCAACCACCCCACAAGTAGTCAAATGACTGTGAAATTACGAGATGCGGTACATAAGTTTTTTAAGTTTGTAAGCATTGCTAAATTGTTGAAAAGAGTTTTAAAATTAAGAAAGCGATTTATATATAAAATTAAGTTACTATCTGATCCAGAAGTGGATGTTTCAAAGACCTCTGAATTGGAATGCTGCTCTTTACTATTAAATGACATTGACGGATTAGTCTGAAACCTTTCTTGCTCGGGTGTGGAATTGCCTGTAACATGTAAGACATAATATTAGGAAACATGAAATCCACTTCATCAACCACCCCACAAGTAGTCAAATGACTGTGAAATTACGAGATGCGGCACATAAGTTTTTTTCATATTATTGAATATATTACGCACAGGTAGTTTGAAAGAAGGAGAAGACCATTAATGTAGCAGCAACGAAATATAGGTACTCCATAATTAAAATTTTCTATCTATCAAAAACGTTTGAGTTTCGTTTAAGTTGTTTTTTTGTACCGTATATATAAGCAATTTTTATCGTTGTGATGAGTTTGCATTTACTTTGTTGCAGCTGTTTCGGTTCTCTCTTAACTTATCAATCCAGTGTGGCAATTCATTCCTATGAATGGCCATAAAGGGGGATCAAGATTGAACTCTGAGTTTGATCCTAATATACGTCCATTATATCCATAAATAAATGTTTTATTCTCATTCACGTAAAAAAACAATGTTGAGTACAATTCTGTTTTTTCATATAAATGAAATCCAGACCCTTCTTGTGCCGAGTTAAAAATTTCATTTAATGTTCTCATACCAAAATAAAAATCTTGATTAATCCTATCGGATGTAGATTATTTCATTCACTTGCAGAGGGCGGTTGGTTAAAACTGTTCCGAATTCATCACTAGTTTCATACGCTACTGTTCCATTTCGGTCAAGTTCAATATGATTGGAGTGGTTGGAGTTGAAGAAAATAGGAGTTAAAGTTTTCAGTCCAATGTGATTTTCACCCAAAGGATGAAATGCTGAATAACCAAGAGAATTTTTGTGAAAATTTAAAACATTGTATTTTAATTAATTTGTTTTTACCTTCGATAGAGTAAGTTCAATCGCAATAATGGGACTCTGCATTTTAATAAATCCCCATACGAAAACGGAACTCGGATACTTTTGCTCGTATTCTAAATTCCATCGCTATACCCATTCCCCATCCAACATGTAGTCAATCCAAATCATCGTTTGATTTTGAACCAGTGAATATGTAAGTATGGAATCGTTAAATCCATCAGGTTTATAATTCTCAGAATTAAATGAAATTAAATGCGAGTTGGTTTTGTTGATTTTGTCCACTAATCCTGGGTGTTTTGCGGGATCGAAGCGCGTGTACCCAAATGTAATGATCGGTTGGATAGAAGGAATGATATTCATTTGAGTAATCCGAATATTGATACGGTCGTTCTCACAAGTCAGTAATCGGTCGATTTGTAAACACTGCGCCATTTCCATAGTGGGTGAGACGTGCACCCAAACCGTTTTTGTAGAGTGAGATGTTGGAACTATGAACCCGGTGAAAAGTAATTCGGTTTTTTCCTGTGTAGGACACTGCAAGACATTTTGTGACAAAGGTTTTAGTATTTATTGGTTGCCGTAAAAAACTTTTTATTTTGAAAAATGTGAAATATTAGATTATACTCACAGGTAGTTTGAAAATAGCTGTAAAGATACAGTACAGCAGTTATATGGTAGAAGTATTTCATGATAATGTTCTAATAACCGAATAATAAATATTGTTATTATTATTATAAATATTTCATCGAGGTTTTATTATTGCATCTTTTATATAGGACATTCTTATCGTTGAGATGATATTGCAAATTTTACGTCGCAGCTGTTAGTTTCGGGAAAGAAAAAAAAACAATTTTCTTTTTAGCGTGCTTTTAATTGCTTTTGCCAGACAATTCAATTCCAGTCGCTTTTTACAGCAACATTGTTTTACAAGGGCCATTTAAAAAATATGTTTACAAAATATTGGGTGGTGAAATACTAAATATAGTTTTGAACGAAGATAAAAACTTATTTGTTTTAATTTCAAATTTACTCGAATGAAATTATCGCCCTCCCATTACAATTGGACCCGAATTTTATAATCATCATCAATTTGGTCATTTTGCCCATTAATTTCAATCATAGTCCGATGCTCCGTCATCATAGTCATCAGCTCCATCATCATAGTCATCAGATCCACCATCGTAGTCATCAGCTCCATCATCATAACTATCAGCATCCTCATTGTCATCAGCTCCACCATCATAACTATCAGCATCCTCATTGTCATCAGCTCCACCATCATAACTATCAGCATCGACATTGTCATCAGTTCCATCAACTAGCTCCTCATCATCAATTTCACTTTCATAAGCCTCATCATCAACTTGATTATCATAATCGTCAACTTCGTCATCACTGTTTTTATACACACAATCGTTATTGCAATCAGCTTCTTCATCCTTTGGATCGGAAGAAATTTCTGAAGAATCATCGGAAGAAATTTCTGAAGAATTATCTGAAGAAATTTCATCTTCAAAATGCCCATCGTAATAATAATGCGGTCCTGATTCGGAAGAAATTTCTGAAGAATCATCTGAAGAAATTTCATCTTCGAAACGCCCATCGTAATAATAATGCGGTCCTGATTCATTTTTGGGTTGCTTTTGTTGTTTTGCTGTTTTGCTTTCTGGTGTCCGTTTTTCCTTTTCTTCAAAACGCCAATCGTAATAATAATAATAATTCGGTCTTGAACTATTATTCCAAGTTGATTCTTTATTCGTTTGTTTTTGTTCCGTTCTTGAAGA
>JAQGAS010000822.1:0-33002 GCA_034686365.1 Pachymerium ferrugineum | reverse complement strand
TTACAGCTGAATAAGTCCATGCTATCTTATTGTGTAAATAAATTGACTTTGATCCTCAACAGCCTGCTGGGAGTTCATAGAAACGGATGTGATGTCATTGAGGGTTCTCGGGAACGTTACTACGTAAAAAATAGTTTTTCATTTAAAATTTTTTTTTTTTTATTTTTGTTTAAATTTTTTTTCTATCTCATTTATTTTTTTAAATTTTTTTTGCCTTTTTACCCATTTTTAAAAAAAAACTTTCTTGAGGGCTCTCAGCCACCGTAGTCGAGAGAAATAAATAATTTTTTGTGTTTTTCTGACATCTTTGAAATTAAAACGGATAATTATTAGGTAACTACATCTTTTTGTCAAAATGGTTATTAAAAATTGTAAATTGAATTCTTTGTTTTGCCGCCAACTTAGTTTATGACAATTACCGTTAGATGGCAGTAAGGGATTCGGGCGCTACGTTTTGCCCTATTTAACCTCCTTGGTTTTGCAACAATAAGAAAAATTAATTTGTTTTGTAAACAAATTACTAAAAAAAATATGCTGTTTGATATATTTTTGAAAATAAAAAAATCTGATATCTCATTTATGCCCTTGTATGTGACAACGAATGTACAATTCTTACCCTTAATGTGGACGAGGTCGACTACTTTATGACAAGGTAAACGACTACAATTTAAATCGAACAAAACTACTTTTTTTTGCAAATCCCTTTAAAATGCACTGCATGGGCTCTTTACAAACAATCTGTTGCCAATTTTCTTTTGTACACAGGTTCTTAATTTTTTCCAAATGCAATCAAAGATCCGCCTCACTTATTACTGCTCTATAAATGCAATTACCAAATCACATTTCTCTCTCTTATCAAGCGGAAAATGAGATTTTTTACTTAAAACGCACCAGTCTAACTCAATTGTCATATGGAAACTGTCACTTATAATTAACCCATGAAAATACTACATACTTACCTGTAGTACTTTAAGAGAAACATTTAAAAAAGTCCCATCATCTTACGCGGATTATAATAAATTCATTCACCGTAAAGTGGAGATGGAGCGGCGCCCAATAGGCTGTAAACATTCGATTAACCTACATCTGCAGGTCTATTCGACTCTCCATCAAGTTGAATTTTTTTACAGCCATTTTACCTCAGCGTGAAAAGGCAGCAACCAACACGTTCCTTGGTGCCAATACAGGTCACGGATCTGGAACGAGCGGTCAAGCAAGAGAAGCACAACGCACACACCAGAGCCAGTTACTTAAGTCAAATAGTCGGTTGTTAAAGTCCATTTCAATAGTTCCGAACCAAAAGAAAAAAGAGAGTTTTATTCAGTGGTGATTTGCGCCGAACTCAGCGCAGAGTAAGGACTGAAGGAAGGGAAAAAATACCGTCCCCATCAGCACAAAAGAAATCATGAGAATTTCCTTCGTCTTGTGCACTGTGCTGTATCTGGGTAAGTTTTCTTCCATATGCCAATTTTCATTTTGATTTAATATTAGAAATAACTGAATTTCTTTAAATGAAAACAACTGAAACTGCTCTGCAATTTGTATATTGAATTTTTACTTGACAATCTTAGTAATTAAATAAATATGTCATTCACCCATTTCATTAAACTCTGCAAAAAAATTCTTGCAAACATAGATAAAAGGTTTTTAACCCTTTACTCCCCTCAGTTTTGCAATTAGAAGGAAAGAGCACAGCGTCCCTCTCCCTCTTTGAATGAACTTTCTTGCAGAGTTGGAATATTTTAGTTTCTTTCGGGGTCGGTCATTGAAATTACTTTTCCTAAAAATGTCCTCCCTTCCTCCGACATTCATACGACCTAGGTCGACCTAAATATTCTGTATTTGACCCCCATCTTTAGTTATTTCCGCGCGCCCTTTTCGCTTTCTTTGCACGTGAATTGTACACACAAAAAAATTGAAGCTGACCTCACACGGATAGTAAGTCGATATGTCTTCTTGAAATAAGTTCCATCCTATGTTCAGTGATGCGTTATTAAAGAAAAACTATTGAATCGAACAAAAAAAGAAAATTTGAAAGATTATTCCCACAGGATTATGCTATTATGATACGAGTAACCCAAAAACTGTGTAAATCGTCTAAGTAAAACTCATTTAAATGACGAGTTTCAGAATCCCGGAACAAGGACGCCAGCATCTAAGTCACGCGTGATAAATGTCTCATAAAAATTAAAAAAAAAATTGTATTATACAAATAATCTTGGCACATTTATTACGTTATGAATATTGCAGTAATTTCATACTAATTATTCGAAATTTTATAATTTGAATTTAGAAAATGAATTATTGAAAGTATGCCTGGCATGATTTTCTTTTTTCATCTCTTTCTAATAAATGTTTTAAGCTGTATAAAAAGGCTGTACCTTTAAGCAAGGACACGTTTCAAATTTTGCCTTCGCATTATGCAAAAACAAACTTCATTGAATTATACATAGTAGCAGTGGGGGATCTAGTCATGTTTAAATAATCTCTACATTCTCTTAACATCTCTTCAAATCCTTATACGGAAAGCTGAGTTATGTCTACACAAAATACAGGAAATAAGGATGCGTACAGTGGCCTAGTGACTTTAAGTAATTTGAGTTCGTTATAAAATTAGCAATTACATCCTTACATATAATTAATACAAACAATTTTGTGTCATAAAGTTAGCGACACGAAATTCAAGTGACACACGTCTAATTAAATAACTTTATAAACCCGAGCTTACTCTAATCTAGTCAGTGGGCAATATTTACTTCAGCAGACTTCATGAAATCAATATTCTAATATCTGTTGTTGACTTATAAGCCTGAAACTTTTTTTTCTTAAAACGAAAAGTGAGTTCAAAGAAATAGAAAAGGGGTCATGACCGATATTTAGAGGGTACTGTTGCATGACCCTATTTTATTTATTTATTGTTGCTTGCCTCTGGATATGATGTTCTGGAGTTGAGGGTCCAGCAAATGTTTGTTGCTTCTGTACAAATATCAATTTAAAATTGTCATTTATAATTTAATTTACAGACGTATCAGATGGGAATACAAAAATCTCTTGAGATTTATTGATAAGCTTTACTTTGGACTTTCTAACAAACGTTAATTTCAATAATATATTAGGCTGGGAATGAATTTAGATTAAATCGTTCATGTATTTGACCGAGAGCTTTTTCACCTTTGCAAATAAATCATTTCATAAATGAGTTTCAGGTTGTCAAAAGTCAAGACTAATTTTGGAAATGAAATGGACCAGATTTAAAAGATAGGCGCTATTACAGATACAATAGGTAGTCAATCAATCACGAAATGGAAATAGCCGTTTAGTAAAATGGGAATGAGTAAAATGTAATACTTTCCATTTATTTTGGTTTTATAATGCGTTTCTGAAAGAAAAACTGTTTTAACTCTAATAATTTCACGAATAACATATTGGTTTCATAAACCGATATTGACAAGTAACAAAAGTAATAAAAGCAATTGAAATAGCGTTCACTGTGACGGACCATTAATCTCACAAAACCACAACAATAATTCACACAAGTTTAATTTTAAAGGTCAAAAGATGGAATTTCATATACGGATAGGAACGAGCCTACACTCTGGCCAACATGTCTGCTGTTAACGTGACTCACTAACTAATTCAGTTTCAGGCTAAAAGAAAAAAATTAGGCAATTTCAAAGCTTTGCTCTCCCCATTCTGACACACATGACAAAAAGTTGCGATAAAATTCCGTCTTATTACATTCTTGAGAAAAAAGTTTTATATTCACACAAAAACGGAATTCGCAGCGTATGAAAGTCTAGAGGGTGGATAAATTTGTTTGCCTTCGGACTTTAGGCAGGGGATTAGACGAACACTGTAATGGAATCTCGTTACGGAAACAAATTTAATGATTCGCTCAAATAAACCAGGTGAGATTGAGTGGCAACTCAATAGAGGTGATTAGACCAACAGCTGAAAGCAAAATCAATATTTCATTATCACACTTTGCATGTCTGTATTACTTATATTACATTTCTTTTCTGTCTGCCCCTTTCCAGGAATTTTGCCCATAATGTTGCGACGCATTAAGTGTTTTAATTAATGGTTGTGTGGGAAATAATTGCGACCGAGGCTGGTGATAACATTTTACTTAAGACATGTTTGTTCACAACCCCGCCTTTCATCTTAATGAAAAATGAGTCGTCATTACAAGAAAGTTCCAATAATTCCTTTTTTTAAACTAAAAACTGATTTATTTAAAAAAAAGTTTAGCTTACCAAAATTAAAGCAATTACAGGCTATTAGGAAATTTGATCGGCTGTCTTGGTAATTGACTGTATGTGTAGGCTCATATCTCGGCAACAAGGAAACAATAGCACCATAATTGCCCAAAAAATAGGAATAAAATTGAAGGAAAAAAACCAATTTTTCAACATTATCCTCAAATTAGGTCATAAATTTATTTCAGAAAAAGCTCTGTGAAATGGGTAAATATCATCTTGCACTTTAGTAAATGGATAATAAATATTTCATTACAGGACTGGCTCATAGGCTTTGACATTAGTTTTTTCATACGTGATACGTGAGTACGTAATGGTGTAATGAGCTGCAAATAATAATGAAATATTATTTCTTAGAAATCTTATTCTCTTGGAATAATACACGCAATATATTGAGAAAAAAATGCGATGGGATAATTTGATAGAGTACTGTTTTTTTATTATTGAAAAATTAAAGTAATTAAAACAAGCCTCCAACTGATCGTTCAACTGTGTTATGACAATTATTCTTGGATTCAATCTCATAGAATACAGCATTTGTTGAATGTAAAAGGGTAAAAAGCATCCGATAGGTAACATCAGGTGTAAATAAATTATTTAAAAACCCCTACACTATATCATATACAGAATATAATACTCAGGAATAAAAAAATGTTTAGCGTTTGTTACGTGCGGCGTACTAGAAAAGTTGTCAAGTGCAATCTTAGTTCGTTGTCAAACGTGTTTATGACATTTCAACTACATTTTTTCCAAGAGTGTACACTGCAATTGATGTTTGCAAATAACCATCAAAATATTAATAATTTACATTGTCAAATCCACTCGGAAATGCCATCCACGTTGTAAATTGGTGAACAGAGTGTGCCCAAAAGCAATTAACAAACAACCTTATGAAATCTCTGTATTTATTTTATTCTTAACCGTCAACTACGGAGCTGTATTACTAAATGACTTTCTTCGCAGCGCTTTTCGGGTTGGCTCAAGAGAGACGTTACACTGGTACTTTGCCTCCACAATCAAAAACGACCAAAGGCAGACCCAGGGGACGAATAGCGGACAGATTTCGACAGCCAACACCACCCACCCTTCCACCAGATTTTACTCCACCAACACCACCAAAAGCCGAACGATTGACACCCCCAACTCCACCGACCCCACCAACAGCTCCAACAGTACCTTTGGCCCTTCCAGTGCCTGTAACTCAACCGGCAGTCCAAAAGAAACTTCGCTCAACTGTCGCTACACCAGTACCTCAAAGTCTGCAAGAGCCTGAAGAAGATTATGAGGTAAGAAAGAAAAAGTTAATTGATTACTTATTAATGACACGTTTTAGGTTGTCGATCCAAATGTCCCTACTCAAGATCCCCGACTCACTGGAGATCCTCAAAAGGATTACAAATACGATCCAAATTTACCAAGAGAATTAAATGGATTCGACCTGTCCAATTATCCTTTCTACACAGCAGTTCCTGAGGACATAACATTCGACTGCGCCAATAGACATGATGGATATTATGCAAGCATTCCTCACTTCTGTCAAGTGAGTAAATGATTAATTACTTTCCGAATTTATAATCGCCTTAACTGAAACTTCCATTTTCATTCTTTTTAAAGCTATTTCATTACTGCGTGACAGGAATGAGATACGATTTCCTTTGCGCTAATTATACACTTTTCGATCAAACAACATTCACCTGCAGATTTGTTAATACTGTTAATTGCCCTGCTTCGGAATCACATTACGAAAGGAATAATGAGTTATATAAACCGACAACGACCACAACGCTCAGGCCTCCGCGAAGGCGAACCAAAACGCCTCCACCGCAGGAATATGATGATGAATATGATGAATATGATGAAGAGTATTACGATGAAGATGCAACTACAACTACAACAACAAGAAGACCTAGGAGAAGAAAACCTGCAAGAAAAAGAGAAAGGGGGAGAGGGAGAGGAAGACTGGTTCTTCCTAAAAAAGATCAAAAATCTACAACGACGACAACGACGACAACGACGACAGAGAAGCCTGTCGAAGATGATGAATATGATTACGAAGAAGAAGAAACCAATAAGTAATTTGTGGATAAAAATATCGTTGCTCAGAATTTGTTTTTTTTTTTTAAGTAATTGATGCAGGATGAAAGTAATGATTCTTCTGCTAGTTTCTAAATCCTTGATGGATCAAATCGAAAAACTCGATAAATTATTTTTAAAGATGCCTTGAATATTATTTTTTTGTAATTAATCCATGTAATAATGCTGTAGTTTTTTATGTGCTTAGTATAACCAATTCTTACTTTGCCGAGAATATTTCGGCTCAGTTCACTGACATGTGGAGAGCATTAGGGATGCTCCAGTGTACAAAATCAACGTTTTACACAGTTTCCAAGTTCTGAAGATTACAACGCGGATGCATGTTTTAAGATGACTGGCCAAGGGGAAAAAATTGTAATGTGTGAAACAAGAATTGTTGAATGCGGCAAATAGAGCGTAAAAATAGTAGCTAGGAATTTTTTATTGTTTGTTATGAATTTTTGTGATTTTTCAGATTCATTTGTATTTAAAAAATAGAAATGATAGTCGAAAATAAACTTGGATGAAATTTGCATTTTAATAACATCAGAACGCCATTTTCTTGCATTTAATTTTAACACGTGTCACAGCTGTTTTTCTCCAACTTACTCGCGTGTTAATTTTTTTTAAATGTAATTAACACTCCACAAATTTAAATACCTTTTAGTTTCAAGAAAATGATATTGACAATAAGATTTCATGACCGACACCACACCCGCAGTAATATTCTGTCACTTCCACTTGCTCATAATGATGCAAATGAATTTTTTGTTGGAGTAAAACTTTTAAAACTGCCATTCACTTTCTTCCCGTAATTCAAATTTAACCTCACACTGTTTTCTGAAAACCCATACTTACAAGAAATTGGCAGTCGGCCAATATACATTCTCTAACAACTTGTCTATCATGTTAGGGGAAACTTTCGAATTCTTTCTCTTTAAAAATTTCGCAAGGGTAATAAATAAAAGATTTTACAGTACGTCAAACACGATTAAAAAACTGCCACCTTTTCCAAATAGACGTTCATTAATTAATCATGTTTCCAAGAATTCTTTTGTATTTTGTCTTTCCCAAGCGTCGCAAAACACCTTGAACTATTTGAATTTTTCAGACTTTCAGGCCGTATTACACTTCTGTTTTAAACGTCACACCTTGTGTAAGGGTTGAACTAATCTAGTGTAATTAATGGAGTAAACAGTTCTCGTTTAAGTGATGAGAACTGCTTTATAACTTAAAAGTGTCTTGTTAGTTTCAAATTTCTCGTTTAATGTGACAAGAAACAAACTTACAATTAGAAAATGTCTTTTAGTATCAACCGTTAACTTTATAAAATTTATAAGTTCCCCTTCATTTACAAAATTGCTTCTTTAAACGTGATATGAATATCTCAAACTCGATATTTGTCACAGTTTAGAAGAGGTTTGACAGTATTCTCAGCAGAGTAACGAGGTGGCTTTGAATTAATGAATACAAAGACCCAACGTCTCTCAAGTAATAACATCAATGCCTAAACTTGAAGTACGTTGATAATAGTTAAAGCAGCTTTTAAAGAGTGCAGGAAGTGTCGGGCTATTCACAATATTTTGAATGAACAAAGATTTTACTTTTTGACAGCTTAAAGAAAAAGTTTGTGAAAATATTATTTTCACTGCATGGAATAAGCTTACTGCAACTGCTACTGGCAAATCCCCAAACTGCATGCTGACTTCCATCCATGAATAATTAATACAATTATAATTCTACTTTACATTGGTAAACATTTTAATTTTTTATTTCTCAGCTTTAACTTTGTTAAATAAAGTTCGCGCTGTCTCTGCTTTGTAATGTACACTGTAAATACATTAAATGGAGAGTAATATATGTGCCATGTGACATATAGTAGCCCGTAAAAGTAGTCGTAAAAAAAGAGTTAATCCAAGTACATTCATCAAACTCTCTACTAATAGTTGCTCACCCGTGAAACCGTAGTAGGAAAGTTGTAAATTTCAGTGAACAAACGTAGATAGAACAAACTAATTAAAATGCAAAATTGTTTAAAAGAAGAGCCCAAACGTTCTTCACCTCACCATAACTTATTTTTTTTTTACTACTTTCAAGACGATAGTGCAAAATTGAATAAAGAAATGAACATGTCCCTAAAGAATGAAGTTGTCTATGCAAAAAAAGCATTTTATTTACTGGAACCTCTCAAAGGAAAAAAGGTTTGGTGTTGCCGTAAAAAGTGCACTTTGTGGCAAAGTCCCCACCGCTGCTTTATGACCCGCAAACATGTAATTTACAAATTTTGAATAGCATTCAACTGCATGAAAAACGATCTATAGGGTGACAATTTACAAAAAGTGTTTACTTTCCTTCACTGAATTATTATCTCAGATGCAAGCTGCTATAAATAAAAATTTGTGCAAAACGTTCAACTGGTATTAAACAAATAACTGCAAAATCTTAGATGCAAAAATCCCCTTGTGATGGTCGAAAGTGGTTTTGTGATGAAATTCAAAATTCACTTTAGCATCTCATATTTGAGCTGACATAAAAATTCTATGAACGCAATGTCATTTTCAAGCCATGTTTCCGCTACTGTGCACTTAAGTGCAAGCTTCTTGCCAGAAGCTCTGCAAAGAGGAAAATGCGAGCGTGCTTCTTTTACCTTTGGATAAAATCCATAGAAAAAACAATTCTCAACATAGTCAAATCTCAAGAGGATAAAGGATTTTGCAGAAGGTGATTCCCCTGCGTGCCATTTATTACTATTCAATGTTACAGAAGCTTCGCCCATCAGCGAACATGATGCACAACATTTGAATCACCGTTAAAAGAATTGTGACGAGGTATGTAGGTAGCGCCGTCTGCGGCGAGATTTCGGAGAAGAGGCGTGTGACGATCGAATAGAGAGACGCGCCACGAACGCGCTCAAATCCAAGCCGAGAGTGGCTCCGGCGTTTCATCCTCCTTCTAAGGTAGAGCTCGCTCCACTTCTTTCAACCGCCATGTCATGTCACGCATGGATACGGTGTTTACTCACGTTAATCTCAGTTGTTACCAGTTCAGCGCTCAGGTAAGCAGCTTTACGATTAATTCGTTAAATTAATTATTATTGGTTTTACCATGGACGGGAGATTTGATTATAACTTATTAGTAGTAAATATACAAAAAATTCCATTGAGAATCAATTCTATCATTTTCTTATTGAATGTAAAAAAAGTGAAAGAAAGGTCAAAATAATCATCTGGAATAGTGGTTCAGTGTTAATAGTATATCTGCATGTATCCAATTAGGAACGCGCACAAAAAGTGAAATTTCAACAAACCAGAAATTGAAAAATATTTTCTATCTCAATGTTGAAAACAATTTTAATTGCATCAAATTATAGATTTTAAATGTTCAAAACACCTTTCTGGAACAATAAGATCGAATTTATCTATCTGATTGCTTCCTGTTTTCAAAAATGATGTGGTAACCTGAACTACACCGTCAACTTTTAACCACTCATCGTTTCCAAACCGTTAGATGGCGCTAAGCTACCTCCTAGCCCTTTCCAACCTGACATCAACACAAAGAGCAAATAAATGAACTACCAGAGTGTGAACATTACGAAAACTTGTTGCCAAAACTTTTAATATCCTGATATGAAAAAATAACTAAAGTCAAATATTATTTTTGAAAAAAATTCAAAGAAGATTATCCGCCATGGTATTTGAAGCTTCTAAAAAAGAAGTTACTTTAGAATTAAATGAAGGTTACAAATGGCAAAGTTCTTTACAAACCATCCAGTATTCACAGTCGTGTTTAACTTTTAAATGTAATTAGCTAGAGTAACAAACTACTAGTTGGGAGGATGAAACTGTCACTTAATTTTGAATGTAGTCTAACTTTCGTATAATATAATCGTCTTTTTATTAAAATTAATATAAAAATGTAACGATCGATCTTAAATTCATTGAATAAATTTATCTACATCTTCAACTTTAACTTCGAAACTGCAATTTCGAACGAATTCTACACCGCTGTCCACTCGTAAATTTACAATTATTTTATCCAGAAACCAAAATTTATGACCACTTGCAGCTAACAGATTTCTTACGATTTCAATATGCATTTTGGTAGTACGGGAAATAAAGATATAACATATATCGTCTATTAAAATGTACTTTGTAGATATAGGAAACTACGGTAATGCTCATGAAACTCAAAATCCCAAAATGCTATTTAAAAAAACAATCCTCACCAAAAAAAGAGAAAAAAATCTTTCATTTGATACCCTTGTATTAAGTGTATTTCCACTTACGTAACTATCGCAGTACTTAATTGTGTTGGTTTCACAAATGAAGTGGTAATAAAGATTTCTAGAGAACACGTTCATCCATTGAAATTTTATTCACATTGATATCCCTAAATGTTCTCATTTAATCAGTTTTATATTTATGTAGAGGTTGTTAAGGCTACAAATTGCCATACTGTACGGTACATTTGAAAACTGTTCAATTTAAATTTCCCATATCAGAACTGCTATTACGTCTAACAAAAAACTGATGCTGCATTCAGCACACTTAATTAATTAAAATCAGCTTGAATCGTAAGTAATTGTAAGTTTTATTTTCCAACTAGACTAAATTTCTGATATTGTCTTACGTACTAATTAATCCTAAAAACCAAAAATAAGGGTTCTGTTTTCAACCAAAAATCGCACTCTTATTACATTTTTTACATTCCATTTTTTTAGATGCAGTATTACAGATTTTTATTCCCTTTCAATTTCTTATATTTTTCGTTCATATTCTCTTAAAAATATCCTTCAGTCATATTTTTTTTACTTATTTGACTCAAATGAAAAAACTTGGCAAAAAGATTTTTTAAAAAGATTGAAAGGCAAAAAAGTTTCCAATCAGAGGAATGTCTAGTCTAGTTCAATTACAATTTTTGAGGAGTCATGAGGCCATTTAAACTCCCTCCAGTGATTCGAAAAAACACGTATTGTATATATATGAAGTACTAAAGGGTGACCTGAAATACAAGTGAGAGGAAAAACACCTGATGGAGAACTCCAATTGACCCTTGAGACTCTAAACCTGACAAACCGAGAAGTTCGAGCGCGTAAACATAAATTGTGCGGAATGTGCGCACAAGTCTGGTTGCTAAGATCACGCAAACACATCAAGAAAGTCAAATTGTTGGTTTCACTCGTGCATCCAGAGGTTTTCATTAGCCACTCTTTTGTGAGGTGCCTAAGGTTTCACTCCTTTCTCACGCCGTCACCCTTTTACACAAACAAATGTTTACTCAGAATTGACCTTCATTTTATTTCAAATGAACGCTTTCAACTTGCTTCTATTAAAGGACTTGCTGGGTTAATTTGGGGTTTAGAAGTAACGGAGTGATGAAGACTTTAAATTGTAGTAAACAGCGATAAAAAAATAATTGTTTCTTTTTAAATTTTTTTACTGCCGAATAAAGTGGTAATTCTATTAATTGCGTTTAAAAGCAAATCTCATTTCACTTGATTTTTTCAATTTAAGACGTTAATTGAATTTGCAACGGCGACCATATACTTGAAGCAACTATTCCAGACCCAAAAAAGAAACTTTAAGAAACTGTCTCCCTTGAAAGAAAAAAATTCACCGACACACAATAGAACTGACAGAATGCAGACGAATTTTAGTTTTAAAGACAACTTCCTCTAAACTGAAAAAAAAAATACTATTATCTTGTCCTTTCATGAAATTTATGTTTTTTCCTTCTGTGAACAAAGAACATTTTCAAGAAATCTTCCTTTCCCTTTATAATGGATCTGAAAGCTGCAAAATGTGCGCGCACATTAACATTAGATTATGGTTCAATATTCCGGTCTGTGAAAAAGTAATCGTCATGAAAGATGTTGCAACGGTTTCGTTTATAGCTTACACTAGCAAGTGCGAAACATCATAAAATGGACAAACGCATGGTCACATTTTAACAATAAATCGAAAGTGTAAATTTTTGATATCTATTAACGGTTCATTTAAACTTTAGAAAAGTTAAATAACTAAAAGCCGCCTTTGTAATGGCGAAATTTGCTAATAATTTTGTAATTTGCGTCGTTAATGAAGGGACAACATCAAAATTAAAATCATTTTACAAAACATTACACTAAATGAATTTGGTAGATCAAGTGCAAATGAATGAATGATGGTAATTTTAGGACAAAACAATTCAATTTGTTCAATTTCTATAATAAAAGAGAAGGTTTCTGATAAGAAGCTTTGAAATAAATCAACAAAAAGTTTCAGTCTTAAAAGAGCCTGAGGTTTGAAAGAAAGAAAAAATCCAAATTGAAAAGAGATTGAGAGAGAGAAGAGGTGAAAAGTCCGCCATCAATTTCATTTCCACTCAAATACACATAGAATTGAGATCAGCTTGTTTTCTTTTTTTCAATGTGAAATAAAAGTTCCATAGCCAAAGAAAATGTTTTTCTACGATTCAAAGATTGAAGGTAATTCCTGTCAGCCCATTTCATTCGTTGCACCAACTACCATCGATTGATGTGTTCAGAGACTCAAAACAAATTCCCACTTTACTTAATGGGTCGCACTCCCCCTGGGGAATTACCACAAAAACTTAGTCAACAGTAACACTTAAACAACGGTTTTATTACATGTCAATAAATTCAGCAAAATTAAACTATATAGCATTTGTGTACCTTTATGCCTTGCATCAGGTAGATTGAATTGTCTCTTGCGCTCGCAATAGCAGGCAAATCGTTCAATTTATTTGCCTATTGTGAGCTCCACGAACTTCCCAGAGCCAACTTGGAACCATTGAATGCAAATTAAAAGGTCTCTTGGGTTTAACTGAACAAAGTTTTAAAAAACTGCAGTAAACTGCTTCATTTCTCCAGTTGAAACCTTAAAATGGTCTTTAACCCTAATACAATATAATAAAAAACTGATATATTGCTCTCTACTATGTGCAATACAACAGCTGCCTTGAACTTTGCAGCATGAGTGGGTTACATTTCCAGCTGTAGTCAATACTTCACAAGAAAATATACGGTAGAAGAATGTGTCTTTAATTTCTTATGTAATTCAATATTAGCTTTACCTGAAGATTTGTGTAGTTATAAACGTTGGGTACCATAATTCTAATAACAGCTTTTAGGGGCAGATCTATTCTGTGGCGATTCTATTAAATTAAATTGAGTTACAAGGGTTTCACGAAAGACCTTTTCACACATGAAAGTTCTCATTGCTAAAAAAACTTGTCAATTTCCAAAGTTAAAAGTCAGATGGAGAAAATAATTGTAGCTCAAGGGTCTTTCCCATCCCTTTGTCTCATCTGCAGAAGCAGTTGCCATAGCAGCTAACATCATATGCTTCAGATTACTTGGCTCAACGCCCATACTCAAAACTGTGTCACCGAAATGCAAACATTGGGAGCGGAATTATTCAGTGTTGTTTATCAATTCCCCGCTGGCTGGACCAACACTCAATCGCCCATTTGCAATGTGAATTCGATAAAATTGTTTTGGTGTTTTCTCAACACCCTTTGCCCTGATTGTCTAATCGATAAAAGAAATCTTGGTAATTGATAGGACCATGTCTTCAAAAATAGAAATAACTTTGCCACTTATCTCGATGATCGTTATTGATTTTTTCATTTTCGTTCTTACACTTTAACTTGAATAGCTATAGAAGCTTGTTAGTTCAGTTAAACATTTCACATTCGTTCTGGGAACTTGCCTTAAAAAAGAAAACAATACGTAAGGTTTGTCATCTACATGAAATAGTATGTAAACATGAGCACATAATATCAATATTTACAAGACCATTAGAGAAATTTGCATCTATATAAAATATAAGTTCATATACCAAAAGATATTTATCTTTCTAGTTAATCAATCCCCCATAAATGTTTACATTATCAACCAAAAACCTTACTCGCAGAAAAAAAAATATGAATTCCCTAATCGGATGCTGCCATCTCTTTGAAGTTTTAAAGATTATTTTCACGCTTCCCAATCCGAAAAAAGTATTGCAGTCAGTTTTGTAATTTGATAGGGCGAGAGAAAAACTTTCTTTGTACCCCATTTGGACGAATCCCAGGTTTATAATCTTATCAATCGACCATATCATTTTTTTTTAAACCCAGGTTCTTTTTTTTTTTGGGCTGTTTTATCCCTTAGTTATTTTTTTTATGAACAGCTGCGTGGTCTCAGCATTACCATCGGTTGAACAATTTTTACGCGACAAGTGAGCTGCACAAGCAAATTCAATCACCAAATCAGCAATTTTTTGAAGTTCTTATGAAACGTGAAAAATTTTAAATCACTTGTAAAGCAGTGACAAGACAGAGACCTAATAGAGAATCCATACAAAAAAGCAATGACAGTGCAGAATACTGATCAGTAACCGAAAATTGCAAATAGTGTATCCTAATGCATACTTAATTAAGTTGGTGGTCTTCTCAAATGTCAGCCGCTCTCAAAAATTGCAATCTTGGTTTTTGTATTGAGTTTCTTTAAAGTTGCCTGTTTTCTTTCAGCTGGAATAACACAAGTGATGATTTGGAAATCTTGGATGGCCTTTTGAAAACTCACGACCGTCGGGCTACACCTACACACAACCTTGGTATAAGCCGCACAATTCGTTACATATTCTTTATAAATCGTTTGACACGCTTAAAAAAAATGTCGTGTGAAGTGCATTCTGTCAACAACACCCGAGTAGGGTGCGATTCGCAAATCTTTCGATATTGCGTCTGGAACAAACTGACGCTGACAAAAAGAAGCCCAACTTTCTACAATTTCGGGTTTCTATTATATAAAAGAATGTAATTGATATTTTACAGGTATACCGACGAGAGTTTCTATTGAAATGTTTCTTCGCAGCTTCGGTTCAATCAATCCAGCCACTATGGTATGTAATAAAAAAAATTGTATTTTAGTAGATAAAACTTCTATTACACTTTTTTTTATCGTTTTCTTTCTTTAATTTTTTTTTTTTATTTGGTCAATGTTCCAAAAAAAAACGCACTCTTTCAAAGTTATTTCGTTTTCAGCAGTTTAATATTTTATTTTTAATCTGTATTAAACGGAAGCTCCACATAGAAATAAATTTTCCACAGATAACAATTCCCGCAATCTGTTTGCGACCTTTCTAACTTTCAACAAAACAATGTGCCAGATACTAGAGTCAAGAATTGCAGTAAATTTAAAATTTTTCGTTACACCAATGAAAGCTAAATCAATTTCGCAACAACTGTAACGAACCACGACAAACAAAGTCGCGGTTTACTTTGACCATTCAATATCGGTTATTTACTTCTGACGATATCTAATTTATTTTTCTCCCAGGACTATGAAGTTGACCTCTATCTTAGGCAATCATGGGTAGACGAAAGATTGCGTTTGGTTAATTTAACTCATGAATTGGACTTAAGTGATCCAAGACTGGTTCAGATGATTTGGAAACCAGAAGTTTTCTTCCCAAATGCCAAAGAAGCGGCTTTTCAAATAGTCACTGTACCAAACGTCCTATTACGAATCAATCCTGGAGGCAATATTCTATACATGTTAAGGTGATTCTTTTTCAATTTACTGTTTTTTCATTTCCAGTTTGACACAAACTTGCAGAGAATTTCAATATTTATTGTCAATTTTTTTCAAAGGTTAAAGCTGACGTTTTCATGTATGATGGACTTGGCAAAGTATCCGCTGGATAGACAAGTTTGTTCAATCGAATTATCTAGCTGTGAGTTGCTCTTGGTGTGACCTATTCGAGCGAAAGTTGTAACTTTATGAGCTTAATGAAGTCTCATTAAATACTTTCTCTCTACTTTTAGTCACCAAGACAACTAGAGAATTATTATTAACATGGTCACCAGAGAAACCCGTCAAAGTTATTGATGGATTAAAATTACCTCAATTTGAATTGCAGGAAATTGTACCGACTGACTGCATTGAAACATTTACTATTGGTACATCCATCTTTCAAATATTTCAATCGATCCGTGGATTTAATTATCTTATTGATTTTTTTTTAGGTGAATACAGCTGCCTACGAGCCAAATTCGTTCTTGAGAGATCAATCGGTTATCATTTAGTACAAAGTTATCTGCCGACAACTTTGATTGTCATTGTCTCGTGGGTATCCTTCTGGCTGGACATTGACGCCATTCCCGCACGGGTCACTCTTGGCGTAACTACCCTACTCACCATCTCTTCAGAGAGTACGGGAATTCGCTCCAATTTACCTCCCGTGTCTTATGTGAAGGCCCTCGATGTTTGGATGGGAACGTGCACGACGTTCGTTTTCACCGCTCTCATCGAATTCACAGTCGTCAATTACTTGTTCCGCAAGAAGGAGCCCTGTCCGCCACGACACAATGACGAAAACCGCAATGCGAGTCCGGCAGAAAGGACTGCGCACAAAAAGTCTTTCGTGGTTAGATCGAAAAAACGTTCTGCTACACAATGAAAAATTGTTTTTTTGTTTTTAAAATTTTAGGGCAATTCTTCCAGTCAACCAAGTGAGATCCAATACACGGACCGTCAATCATCTCACATTTCTTATAGGTCCCCAGATCGCAGAAAAATTCCCTCAGCTCGGAATAAACTTCTAGCAAAACGAATTGACCGAACGTGTCGTATTGCATTTCCAATTGCTTATATAATATTCAATATTCTTTACTGGACTTACTACATGCTGTAAAGAAAGCATAAAAGTGCCTCTTTGTTAAAGTACCAGATATGTCAACTGACGGAGGACTAATCCTATATTCTCATAGGTCTTTAAAATAAAAAAAAATTCTATAAACATTTATTTTAACAAACTCATTTTAACCATCTCAGAAAAGTGCTAACATTTTTTCAAACATTGTAAATAAATACCTCGCTCAATATTGATTATTCATTTTTCAGTAATCATACGAAAGCTTATAAAAGCTTAAGTTGTAGAAAAGGTATTAAAGTTTATGACAAATATTTACATGTTCAATTTATTACTCGAAATGTCGGTGATTTTACTTTCAAATTCTCGTATAATGGGTCGTATAATAACTATAAATTCTTTAACTATACTGCGAATTAAAAGTTTTAATAAAAGATAACGCTAGTTTGATGTTGGTGAAACAAGTTTTACGATTCAAAGTCACTCAAAGATCAAGAAGATTAGAGAGCTACTTTCTTTGTAACGAGATGACACACTTGAGATTTCCCTAATACCTACGTACCTCCAGAAGATAGCCACTGGAAATTTTATCACTAGGTGAATGCAGAGAGGTTCCAAAGGTCCAGATGCAAAGTAAAAGCCTCCTGAGAAATAGAAATGTCAAGAATCCATTTCCTTGCCACATGATACAAGTCCTATGAAAAATTCGTACGAAATGAGACAACTGCAAGTAGCCTGATCCTGATAAACCTAGTGGATTCAAGTTGACAGAGCTGCCTTCTTAATCATTTAAAATTTGTTTATTAAGACGTTTACTTAATGAACAGACTTTTGAATAATTTAACCCCAAACCCCCCTGTGTGCATAATATATTAAAATTAAATTGAAATCTATTTAGTTTTTACATTTTTTTTTAATTTCCAATAAATTTTAATATGAAGTTTCCCTGGAACTCCCCTGGTGTTCTTGAAAAATTCTAGTTTCAAAACCAGATTTTTAAGTTAACGACTATAAACTTATTCATTGCAGGAAAGTTTTTTTTCTCGCGCATTTTTTTTCATCATGGTACACTGAATAGACGTAATGGATTCGAGTTTTTAGCTTGTAAACTACACACTTTTTTACGAAACGTCCACTTTTTTTTCACTATCCTGATTCAGTAATAAATCAGAGACTATGTTCTAAAAAAAATCCTCTTTTTTTAGTAATAAAGATAATGGAATTTACTTTCCAAGTGCAAATTAAATGTACACACGTGCAATTATAGAATTGATTAATACACAAAATTAAAAAAGAAAAAGTTCTCACAATCTCTAATAGAGTAATTAAATACCAATTAATTTATTCAGCTTATCAGCTAATTGAAATTGACAGGCTTGTTTTTAATTGAATGAACACAATATTTTAATTAGCTATTCAACTTTTTCAAAAATAAAGTTATATATAAAAATGCTGATGAGTTGCCTAGCTCTATAAAGGAATGTCACAAACAATAAGTCAATATTAAAATTTTAAAATTTTGTTTTTGTTTTTACAAATATTGTCATGATGATGAAAATTAATAAAAATGCCGGGACAGCTACCAGCTGTAGCTAATACAATATTTAGAATGTACTTAAATACAAACTCAACTATGTATAAATTGAAAATTTATAAATTATAATGTATTAATTGGTAATTATTGATGTATATTTTGAGGTTTTTCAAATTAGAAATAGATTGCAAATGAGTCTATAAATAAGGGGGATGAATATAAATTACTATGAGTAAATTGCAGATTAATGACTGCCTAATTATTCAGGCAAGAATGATAAAGTGTACTACTTTCATTCCGTGTCTTACAATTTGTAGCTAAAAAATAGACAATTCAAAAATTTCCATAATCCACATAATCACCGGAGATGAAAAAACATCCAATGCATTTCGTCCGCATCAGTTCTTCTATTGTTACCGCATTAATCATTCTATTTTTAACTCAATTAACTCGTACATCAGAAGGCAATATTTTTCGCAATTAAAGTCAGATCAAGAACTTCAAGTTAAGTCAATTCTTCCTTGACATCAGAACCTCCTAAAATGACGTGTAAACACCACACGTTGACTTTCCCACTGCAGTTTGACCTTGGTGTTATCAAAAAGGCAAATATTTTACAATAACATCGATCGCAATTCTCTTCTTCCACAAAATAGAATTATCTACATTTTCTTTGCAGTTGAAACCGTATAATTAAATATTCCATCAGGTCTAAAAGAATATTAATAAAGGATTACTTGCACAGCACGTACCCCAAAATCTCTTATAATAACGGCATTACCAATAGGCACAAGTTATTAACTCAATCTATCAATTATTTACATGGTGTAATATGTCCAATAGAGTACGTTGAATAATAAATAAGCCAGAGGAAAGGCAACGCGACAAGTGCAATCGATTTTTTTTGCCAATAACTTGCCCCACATGTAGGACGAAGTGACTATTCGCATGTCCACTTCACCACTTCTCGCATCAGTAGTGCTTTTCAATTTCTCGTTGAAAGAATGATCGCCCTATTTGCGCGATCAATATTTAGACAGGTGAAAAAAGATCAAATAAAAATTGAACTAATACCGACCGCATTAGTGATAAGCCACTTGTTGGTTTTCGGGACTCGGTGTCTGATGTCACCATACTTCTTAGAGCTAATCTCTTTCTTTAGGAAGAGATAATTGACGATTGTGAACTCGATGAGTGCAGCAAATACAAAGGTGGTGCAGGTTCCCATCCATACATCCAGTGCTTTTAAGTACGACACGGGAGGTAGATTGGAACGGATGCCTGTGCTCTCCGAAGAAATCGTGAGAAGTGTAGTGACACCTAAAGTAACCCGTGCGGGACTGGCATCGTTTTCGAGCCAAAACGATACCCAAGAAACAATAACAATCATAGTTGTTGGAAGATAGCTCTGTACTAGATGATATCCAATTGAGCGCTCCAAAATGAACTCAGCTCGTAAGCAGCTATAATCACCTACGTCAAAAAAATTTAGGTTCAGTAGTATAATTTACATTGCTAAACCCAACTATCTCACCCATGTTTAATGTTTCCTTGCAGTGAGTTGAGATAATTTCCATTAATTCAAATTGTGGCATTTTTAATCCTTTGGTGACTCTAACTGGGTTCTGACTCGCCCAATTTATTTTTAACTCCCTCGTTGTTCTCGCAACTTGAGAGTAATAAAAAAAAATTCAAATTATATTTTGAATTCATCTCACAAATTTTCTTCCATACAGCTCGATAATTCAATAGAACAAATTTGTCTGTCCAAAGGATATTTTGCCAAATTGAGCATGCAAGAAAATGTAAGCTTTAATCTGCATGAAGAAAGTTGAAATTAAATTTCCAATGAGAAATGTTGATATTTCAAAAACGAGTACCTGAGCATATATAAAATATTTCCACCAGGATTAATACGAACTAAAACATTAGGTATTGTGACGTATTGAAAGTTTGCTTGCTTGGCGTTGGGGAAATAAACTTCAGGTTTCCAGATGGCGAGCACCAATTGAGGATCACTCAGGTCCAATTCATGCGTCAAATTATCAACGTGAAGCCGCTCATCCACCCATGACTGACGAAGGTACAAATCTACTTCGTAATCCTGATCAATTGAAATGCAGAAACAGCACAAAAAGAAGAGTAAAACCAATAATAAAAAAATTGAAATAAAAAAAGAAACATGCTGAGTAACGACAATATCAAAATTTGATCATAATCCCTGGATAGGTTTATCGATTTACAAGTCTTTTCCTAGCTTCAATTTAATTTCACGTCAAATTTATAACTGTTTAAAGTGCTAGACTAACACTTTACCACATGCACGATCACCATTTCCCCCCTCTTATGTTGACACCGAAAGGAAAATTAGGTTTCATGCATATTCTAGTTAGTGCCCTGTGATTTACAGTGCAAACATTAAAGATGGTCATCTAATATGAAAAGGGTCTTACATCTTACATCACATGCCATTCAAACAAAAAAACTACGACTAAAGTGATAAAAAAAGTTATATTGATTCACTGGCCTTACAGATCCAAAGGCCGTGTAGTCTCGAACGTGTCTCACCATGGTAGCTGGGTTGATGGAACCAAAACTGCGGAGATACATTTCTATTGATACCTCAGTCGGTGTACCTAGTTTTAAACACAACGTAATGTAATACATGATGATGACCTTCTGCTGGTCAATGTAATCCGATTTATAGGAAAGAATTGATTTTGTTATTTATTTAAAATTCACTTTCACTGTGTAACCCTTGAGGACTCCTATCCTATTTGGATACAAGTGCAAAGGTCTGAGAAAATAACTTATGGTTTTTTAAAGGAGCGCGAGCGCATCTTTTTTTTCTGTCGATAAGATACTTGAAAATGCTTTTCAATATTTCAAATGTCTTTCGGATTCCAAAGCTTTAAAGCTTATTCCCTAATTTTACTGGTATAGATTAATTATTAGTGAACTCCCTAACTTTTTGATTAAAGGGATTAAGTTAATCTTCTTCGTTAATTGGATCAAGAGCGACGAATAAGACCATTTCTTGCATTTTGAAATTCACTAAACTACCCCGATTAAGGTGAAAGAATTTATTAGTGGAGACTTCCATCTTTACTGCATCCTCAACGACCATTTTGACTATAAATTTACACATTAGAATTCCTCGTGTTTTCTTAAGCGTAAACAACGTATTAAAGTTAACAGATGAATCCACCCATGCTTAAAAATTTTGACATTTTTATAAGGATTTATATTCATGTATGAATTTTTAATTTAATAGAAATAAATTCGTGTTACCCAAATCTCCTTACACCCACTTGAAAATATAAAAAACGTCCTACCGTAATTATTCGTAGGTGTCGCTCGTCGGTCATAATTCTTCAACAACTTATCCAGAATTTCCAAATCACTCGTGAAATTCCAACTGAAAAGAAATAAACCTATATGAAATCAAACGGTATCTTAGCTTCTTATTTCTATTCGACCCTGCGCTGATGATCAAGCTTCAGCTTTTCGCTCTCATTACTGGGCTTGCACATTACCCGTTCTGATGTGTCAGATTAACTAAGTGCAACGAGGAACCAACAAGGTCAGTGTGTCTTCAAGGTGGGGTAATGTATTAAACGAACACACGGTTGCAACAAATCATACTGCTAAAACCACACTTGCAGGATAGCAATTACTGTCAACAGTATAACAAATTACATTCCACGTGACCTTTCAATGACACGGAATCTTCAATTTCTGACACTTTAAGTGATGTTTTGTTTCCCTCTATCCAAGGGGCAAAATGTTTTAAGGTTTTTGCTTACTCGAAAATTTAGTTGTTACGACAATGGCAACTAATTTCGCAGCTGCATGGTTCAAATCCATTTAGCAACTTCCATTAAACAAGACTGTCCCTTGGGTTTTACTATTTTTTAAAGCCTTTCGCTATGTGCGATGAGAGCGATGTTGTTTATGGATTTTTCATACCCAATTTCAACCGGGAAAATAAGCAGCCCAGCTTTAAAACACAATCGACTACAGTCATTTATATCTCTAAGATTGAATTTTCACGAGATCGCTTTAAAAAACAAATCCAGGAAACTTGACAGATATATATGCAATACGGTGGACAATACTCTTGTATCCAGTTTCCAAGAAGCTTGTGCTTTTACAAATCCAATCTTATTTCTTGTCTCATGAATCTCATTAAATGCAACTCTTTAGGGAAAAAAATCTTGGTTTGATAATAGTCGCAAATGAGAACAGATGTGAAATTTATGTTTCTAATTACCTGAAGTGCAGTCAGTCAAAATAATTGCCCTTCATAAGCCATTGGGGGTTAGAGAAAGAAAAATAAGTTTCATTTGTATCCTTCACTGGGGGTCATTTTGTTTAATGTATTTGTGGTGTGTTACAGGCTTCTAATGACTGTAATTCGTATTCAAATAGCCTCATGTCTCAACATCTTAAAAGTTTTATAGTATTTTTTACCTAGTGCTGCATTCTCATTTGACTAAGTCTCGTCTCGTCTTCCTTGAATAAAAATTAGGGTGAACAAGAGTTTGCTTTAAAGAGAACTAAATGACTGCATTGTCGTAGTCGTTAGACAAAAAAGCTTTCACCAAGTTAGAAACTTGTGTAACCTGCTCATATCAATTTTTAAAATTAACCATTAGCCATCATCAAGTGCTTTTCATGGAGCATTTAAAACAACAAACACAAAGACAACAGTGAAACATTAATGACACAGATTTTATATATAATTGTGCAAAATGTCACATAAACAGCAGTTAAAGAAGAAAATTAAAATTTAACTTTTCTCGCACGTACTTCAACATCTGGTGAAATTAGAAAGCTTAATACTACACGATGCCTACTTGTGGAAACATGAAAAATTTGAAGATTTAAAGTTACATGTTGATTCAGCTCGAGTGCTCTTCAACTAAAATATTGCAGACATGAGTATTTTCCTGCCTTAAAAACGGAGTGGACTTAAATTTCACACATGGAGAAGCAAGAAATCTCCCATTGTACAAGTTAAGATAGCAGCAAACGTCAAAAACAGAAAAAAACTCGAGCAATTTCTTCTTCTAAGTATCAACATCAAGCCAGCTGCTCGTGCCACGAAAGGTGTCATCAAATATGTTTTCAACCACCTCTTTACTTTTCGCTTTCAAGCAATGACCCAAAATTTACACACTGAAAGAATAAGTCTTTGACTGGGTTTCAACAAAATCTGTTCTGAATATAAATGTAAGAATAACATTTTTTCTGTATAATTTGCAGCTACAGGAGTGCCAACTTATACGGAACAGCTTTCCTTTAGTCTAGAATGTAAACGCCTTTTACTACTTCAACATTCATTGAATTATAATTTCTGCGAATAGCAGAATTAAATAAGCATGATTAATATTGCATTAAGAAATTAACCAAACAGACGAAAGCAAATTTAGCCTCACGCAGTGAGAGCAACGTCTATGAACACGATCATGCCGAGAGGGTAAAGATCACCTCGCTAACAGGGAAATTCACACCACATGGTACAGTCATCTTCACTCACATCACTTGACGGGGTTACAGCGGTTATTCTCTTTCTTGGGAAAAACAAAATTACTAGAATTTCCCAAAATTTTTTTTTCTTTAATGTTTTTTCCTCGATATCTTACACGTGGCAAGTTGCTAGGAATTTTAAACAGAAGGAAGTTGCCTGTCATCACTTCCCAACTGAAATTGACCATGAGATAAACTGCTGGTAATTTTCTCTATTTTAAATGTGTTGCAGATAAACACTAGGTTTTACCCTTAATACGGTTAGGCATTCGCAGTATTTATCATTTCTGACAACATAATCGAGTTCCAGATGAATTGTCCAGTTGGTAGCGCATGTTAAAACCTTTGCATCACACGTGCCATGCACAGGAGCTTAAGCGATGACGGTTTTAGACTGCAGAACCCGTCCTTCAAAAAAAAAAAAAGTCTTGTTGTGAGAATTGAACCATCAATCCCAAAAGAATCTTTCTTTTCAAAGAACGTTAAAATACAACGACAACCAGACAAAAAAAGGTCTTGCTATAAAACTCCTTATCGGAACCTCACAACACTCTTATCGAAAAACGTAATTAATAAAACACGTAAAATACCCCAACATTTTTGTCTTTAAATTTTGGAATTCGATTAAAAATCTCAACTATAGAAACTTAATTAGGTGAATACACAGCTTAGCCTCTAGTCAAATAAAAGCTATAAACAAAATCGTATTGCTCATGAGATTCGCTGACATTCACCGGGCAACTGGTGTTCCCTATAGCTTAACATTGCTTCCGTGATAACACGCATTATGTAAGCTTGAGCTTAATTAAATTTTAGGACATACTTCCACTTCCACAATTTTTAATAGACAAGAGTTTTGTAGTGATAATCCTAATTTTTCCTTCATTTAGTTCACATAGTCGGCGCTTTTCATTAGGTTTCTTTTGTTGTTCGTACAATTCCCTGCCATTTTGTCTGGCGTATTTATTTGGAGTAAAAAAAAAAAAAACCTTTTATCTGCAATTCGACCGGAAAATCCAATTTCTGTTTTTGTAATTACATTTCTACGAAAATATAACAAGGTCAAATTAACTATATTAGAGAGTTTGCGCAAAGCAGAGATCGCTTATAGCATAGGCTCCTACTTATGAAACCGGCTATATGATAAGTTTAAAAATACAATTTGCGCGCAATTACTTTTACAAGTAACTCATAAATATAAAAATTAGATGAACTCTGAAATGATAATAAAGCGATTAAACTTACTCCCAAGGATTTAATTTGCGAGCCAATAAAAAATGTCTTTTTACAGCTTTTTATCCGAAACGCGAATTTTTTATGTTAATTTTGAAAAGTCAAATTGAAAAAAAATATACACACCATCCCGCATTTATGTTTTTCGTTATTAATGCCGCTTCAACCAAACAATGTGCTTTAAAGTACATATTTATACCTTGTTTTTCAATCTTCGCAGTTTATGAGCCTAGCAGTCGCTGGCGGCATTAAGCTTCTTCTTGTTTAATCAGCGCTTCAACGCACATAAAAATGGCGGCGCATAAGCATTAAAGTCAGTTTTTGCCTATGGATCACGTGACCAACCAATGTCTTCATAAGTACTAGAGGCCGCACAAAAGATCCGGCCGAAACGAGAGCGTAGGCCCAAAAATTTGGGCAAATTTGAGCCCTCAGTCAATGAAATGACCGAGATTCCTTTTTGGATTAGCCCATCAATTGCAGATAACTAATGAAAACCTACACCGCAAAACGGTGATTTTAGTTATCTGCAATGTGATTGGATAATTCAAAAAGGAGTCCCGGTCATTTAATTGGCTGAGAGCCCATAATGCCCAACTTTTTGGTCCCACGCTCTAGTATAGAAGTGAGCCGATCTTGTATCGGCCGGGTCATCGATATTCTTTAGAGACCGCAAAAGTCGCGCTAATGGCTACAAGAAAGGCCTTGCGAACTCCCAATTGAATTCTGCAATTACCGTAAATTTCGAAAGTAGTACTAGTAATCAATTTCGTTAAGTATATAGAACTCCAACTTGGAAAAATAATTTCTCTTGTGTATGTGGAACTCAAGGGTCTTATAATAAAAAACATCCGGTTTCCTCGAACTTTATCAAAAAATTGAAAAAAAAAGATGTTTGTATATTTAGATTCACCTCTCTAGATTCACCTCTCTTTCCCATTTTCTGACATAAAATATTGACATTTTTATGTCCCCAGTGGCTGACTTAGTTTTTGCAGTGCAATATCAATTTTAATGTTTTTATGTAGTAAGATTCAAGACATTCACAACCCTTCTCACTCTTAAGTTCATTTTTTTCTTGTCAAGATTTTATTGATCGATATATCAGCAATATTCTATGCAAATAGAATTCGTCTTCTACACCTGACAAAATGCGATTCCAACTTTTTTTTCGTTGTGAAAATTTCTAAACTTATATTTAATGTAATATACAGTTTCCTTCTTCGAAACCTATTTTTCAAACTCCTAATTAAGCAATCGAGAAGGTCGTCAGCTGTCGTACTCCTTATCTTTTGGCGTTCCGCCCAATTTAATCATTAGCGTCGTCTACAGAGCCCCATTACCCCCTTAACGTAGAACGCAGGAATTTTGTGGGCGGACAGTAGGAATAAAGAAGTGATAAAGTCATACTCATTCTAATATGACAGATTAATAGTTGGCATGAAAAACGACTTCAAAGCACTTTCAAAAATCTGTGCACAAATGGAAATCACTTGCTCATCCCACGACATCAATTCTCTGGCGCCGTTACTAACGAACTCATTCAAATTCAAACATTATCTTATTTGCAAGTGAAGTTTGAATCAAACAGAACAAAAGTTACTTTTCATTTTCATGCCCTTCATATTAAATTTCCTCTAGAAGTAAAATATCACTTACTTATTTTCACTAATTTTATATGATTTCTTAGCCATATCAGTATCAATACACGACCTCTTGCTTAGCAACATTATAAGAAGGAAATTTAATCAAACTTTCCGTTACATACATTTTGAACAAATAAAATTAATCTGTAGTTCTTAGAAACATATTTGAAAAATAAAACTTTCCAAAGGTTAAATAAAACTAAAGTTTTTGTTTTTCTTGATTGTTTACATTCAACTTTAGCAGCGAATGGAATGTTTGCATTAATGGACATTTTCAAACTCATGATAAAGGTCCAATCTCCTTTAAAAATGGGTTTGAGAATTGCATTCAACGTTTAGGCCTCGCATAAAAATTCATCTCTCACCCATAACACATAAATTATTTTGTCCTATGAGGCAAGAAAAATTATTGCGTCATGAATCACCAACCACACAAATAATTGAGAAGTCAAATAATTTGACCTTTCCGCATAAGTAGTACTGACTTTTTAGACTTTTCAGAGGGCTTATTTGTAATTCCATAAGTCAATTTGGTTGAGAAAATCAATTCTTAGTAATTGGTTCTTCGTGCTCATCGCTCCATGACTTGTTTACTTTTTCTGTCTCGTGTTTAATTAAGAATCGAGTTTCTTTTCTATTGCAAATTTTTATTCTTGTTTAACGTTTTTTTTTTCCCCAAGTGAAAACCAAATCTTTAATCCACCCTCAATGCTGTCACAATCTCATTACGTAATGCCAGATGTGTCTTGGTGCAAATTGAAGTGGCAAGATTTCTCCATTTCCACATTTTTGTCGTTAAACTTATCTGTGTCGCCTTAAAGACTGTCCACCTGTCTCTTTCACTTTACGGTACCTAGTCATGTGCGCATTCCGACGTGACAGTTGCGTAACTTTTATTCTTTCCTTTTCTTATACCCAATTGCTGGATGGAAAAATCTTAAGATCGATGCATATGCCTACCTTTCGCAAACATGCATCCATCAACCGCGAACTTCACTGAATGATGAAAAAATATTTTTTCTTATCTCAAGAGAACCGTTCCTTTTATTGCTTTTACATACTTACGTACATTGAAAGTTATTTTTACTGTTGAAATGTATAGCATAGAATAGTTTTGATAGTCATCAGATCAAAGTTTTCTGTGACACGCTCAATCACCAGAAACCCTGTTCTCAACGATTGCATTTTCATTTGGGAATAACGTTTCCATCAAACCGTTTTTTATTGGCTTTTTTATATTGTCTGGTAGTTATTTTGAAATTGAAATAGTGGGATGTTGAAAATCTTCATTGCACTTGACTATATTCCCGCTATTGCGTCAAGATAACATGAAATTTGATGTAAGAATGAAATTTCATTTTTGTGTTTACTTGTGTGTAGCACATCTTGTAAACATAACCTTTGATCATTTATGTCAGAATAAATATTCTTTTTCCAGCTTTCCTGTGATATTGTAGTTTATAATCTCAGTAAATACTCATTCTTATGTGTGTCTTAGTGTCTGTCATTCCTACTTTTGCCTAGTGCTGAATAGCAAAACAATTCTATTATTTTTTTCCCTTATTTATTTTTTGTCTTTCCACTACATTAGAAGATTCATACAGAAACGTAACTAGAAATTGCAATTTTCAATAATGACATTGTTACGTCATGCGTGGTAACAACCTCACAATCCATCAACGCATTTAAAATGCTAACTTGCATGCAGTAAACACAATTTCAACTGACTTAGATTGGAATATTTTCCAAGTAATTCCATTTTAAAATTAATTTTTTACCCGACAAAATAAATATAAACTGTAACCATGAGAGTTCATATAACTTATTTATCACATGCAATGAATAATTCTTCAAGTTTACTTTAGTTTATTAACACAACTTTTGCCCACAAACGATTTTAAAATTAACCAGTTACGAGGCGCAAAAAATGACCCAAATCAATATTTCAATATCTGTTGAATTAAAAATTACAAACCATTTAGCAACAGGTAGTTTCTAAACAGTTTTGTTTAAAAAATTATAATGGGTGTGAGCATGACGACGAAAGTTAATGTAAAGTAATGTCTCGCCTGAATAAACGAGAGCTGTCGGCAATTGGTTGTTTTTGTGCTAATGAGAAGAAAAACATTTTTCTAATGGAAGCTGAAGTCATGGCAAGATGCGCAAAAAAATACAAACGGGAAAGAACAACAAAACAACGACGCTTGCTACTGCGCAGCCATTATAGTTAATCCCAAATCTAAACGAACACTAATGATGCCATCTATGATTGGGTAAATATAAGCTTAACCTTCATCTTTTTGTTTTTATTCTTTCCCCAGAAAAATATTTGTATAAGCCCACTATAGTTGTTCCTCAAACACCTCTTACAATTGAGAGCCTGTTACGGTTATCGTGGAACGAGAACTTTGTGTCGGTATTATTTAATGGGCTTACCTGAAGCAGGCACATGTGTAGGTACAGGTGAGAATCACGGAAATCCAAAACACGAATTTCATTTTGAAAACGGATGAAGAAAAGCGTTACACTTCTTAAACGAAGGACTCGTTCGGTGTTGAAGCACACCTCATCATTGCGAAAATTGCGACTCTTACGCCCCCAATCGTCAGACCACAGATTTAAAAGCTAAAAGAAAATTACAAATCCTGTGCAATACTTTCGAAATTGCCAGATTATTGTTTAAGCAAGAACCCATATATAATTTTATTACCTATATTACCATTTATTAAAGTTAACTTTAATTAATATGCAAATTTATACAGAACACATCACAATTAAAGTTTTAAGCGGAAGTACTTAAGGATTATCTTTCCAGAGATATTGAAAGATTTGTAGTAATTATAGGAATAATTTGTGGTCGTAAAAGGCTTAATTTGCAATTTGTATTACTCATTGGATCAAGAAAAGCAGCATGAAAAAAACCTTTCTTGTAATCCCCAATGTTTACAAGGTAAGAATAAAACTTAAACGCGTGATTTAAATTCATTAGTGGCTCTTTGCCAGTGTTGTAGTCATTCGCACCAGAAATCTTAAGGGAATTTGTGGTTTTCTCAACTTGCCTCATCTCATTCCAAGGCTTAATGTAAATGCGCTGCAGTACAGCTTTCTACATTCAACAAGGGGGTGCTTTTTCTCTCAATTCCCCACATTGAGCTTGCGGTTGACTAATTGTTCAAGTAAATGACTCAACAAATTTCTCTGACATATATTGGGTATAACATCTGTAGGAAAGTTTGTCAAATCTTTCATTTCAGTCATAAAAAGATAAAAAAGAATTTCTATCATTTTCCCCTCGATGACTCCCGATGTTTTTGATCATTGGGTCGCGTCCTGTCATCACCGGAGCACATCAATCTCACAAGAGATAGGAGAGCAAAGGATGCAATCTTAGACTCCTGTGGTGACATCAAAGCTGGCACCAATTCAACATTTTCTTGAGCTATCGTGTGAGAAAAAAACCATTTCATCAAACGTGATTGAAGCACTTTCAGGATAGTACTTTTTCCCCTTTTTTCTTATTTTTTGGGTTCCACACGTTTTGCCTCTGAGTTATGAGTCAACGCATTATATTAGACTGGGACTTCACGGAGAGATTCTAAGAAAATATTAGCCTCAGAATATGCCGAATCAATAAAAAGAAATTGAGATTCTTTGAAAGCAAGTTTCAAGTAAAAGTCGTTGTCAAAAAAAAAGAAGAAAGAAATAATAAGTATATGGAGGGAAAAAATTTCCATCCAAATAACAAAATTACCATTTAAATTAATATCTTCAGCTGACAAAGATAAAATAACTTTTCTATTCTAAAATGAAAAAAAAAATCGGCTGTAAACTGACAAATTTGAACGTCAAGGAAGGAAGATTGAAAACAACGACTTTCGGGAGACAAAAAGTAACTCGTGAAAAAGCTCTCTCAAGAGAGCAATCACTTGCCAAAAAGGTAATGGCATGTGAAAAATGTCATTCTTAAATGTTTTGGTTATGTACGAGCAAGAAGAGCAAAGTTCTTCATGGCTTAAAGAAACGAGGAAATTAGAGGGAGTTTCCCCGATGTGGAAATTCCGTAGTAGTGCTGGAATGCACTCGGTTTAAAAGTTAATATTGTTAATACAAGAGATTGGCTGCTAGGTATTTCCTCTTAAACGTAATAAAAATCCTGAACAAAAAAAATAAATTCAGTAAGAAGAGAGAAAAAGTCGTTTGCAAGCAAAATTTGATATTTTGTTAGGGCATTCCTAATGATTTAATACATTACTATAAACTACTATAAACAGTAATTAATTATTACTGCATAATGACGGCACGATTGATTTATGATGCGTGTTAATAGGAAATTAAAGATGAAAGGTCAGAGTGAATTCATTTTAACATTAATAATGATAATAAATTGGACACGTACAAACTTTATTTATTTTAGAGTCACTGCATTACACACGCTTGACTTCTCTGAACTTCTTTTCTTTCTTTAAGTTGGTCTTGAAGTTCGTTTATTTGTTGATTATAAGTTTTAAAAGAAGCCATTTGATCTAATAACTGTTGTCGCAACCGTTCTATTTCCTCAGTTAAAATTCGTTCCTTATCCTATGTTAAACGGATTTATTTTTTTTTAAATCGCATTACATTTCCTAGATACCTTTAACGAACCTTGACTTGTTTTTCTGCCTCTTCTTGTAACTCCAGTTGTTTTTGTTGAAACTCAGCTTCCATCTGCGAAAGTCGATGTTCTGTATCTTCTTTCGATTGCCTAAGTTTAGCCAATTCTTCTTTCAATTCCCACGCAGGTTTAGTTTGTATAAACGCTGTGCTTCTACGGCTAGAGTTTGCAGAATTTGGCTGACTCGTCTTTGTCACTACAAAACAATTTAAACAAATGAGTACTAAGTAGCCAATAACAATGTTAACATTTCTCAAAGATTCACCTCCATTCCCATTAGGTGACCATGGAATCTCTGAATTTTCCAATTCTTGTTTCAACCAGTCTGGAACCTGAAAAATTATAATTTGACGGTACATATTTAATAACTAATGTAAATTCTTCATTACTGGGCCCATTGTATCCATTTCTGGCGTATATTTTCCATTTAAAATAGTTTTTCCAAGCTCGATCGTTCTGTCATTATCAACCGGACTATTTATCTCTTTTCTGTTTCCACTTGGTGAGACAACATTGCCTCGAACACGACGAGCGTGGTTTGGAAGTGGAGCAGTTGTATCAACAACTAAAAATATATTTTGCCCTTCGCATCGAATAGCCGATAAGTTTACCGTTTCCCCTTTACTAATTTGTGCGGGAGAAGCGTAAAGCCTACAAAATACATCGTAAAAAAACATGTGATTGAAATTTACTCGGTGAAATTTCAACTTACGCTAAAATTTCTTGAGGTTGCAATATCACATCTTTCATTCGAGGACCAGAATTAGCATACTTAGAATTAGCTATAAAAAGTAAAAAATAATTGAAAGTCTCCCTCTTATTTTCATAAACCCCTTTAAGACCTGAGTATGGCAGGGAACGTGGTGTTAAATAATCTAGGTTAAGTGGTTCTAATCTTAATGACCCGTCAGCGCCACCTTTGATGGAGGTGAAGCCTTTAATAGATACAATATTTTCACAAAATTAAAAATAACGGCTGCTATATTAGTTTTACAGCATACTTTTATCCAAATTATCAACTTTGTTTACTCTCTCATTTGCACTGGGTACGAAAGCTCTACTCATATTCTGTGTCGGTGGTCTGGTTGGTGCACACATAATATATCTTGTTCCCCAAAAATAAATTACATTTTCTAAAGTGCCAACCACAGTGAAAGTTTCGCCACATTCAACCATCTAGAAAGGAAATTTGATTTATAAAACTATGTCAATGATTTTTTTTCATTGCTTACAAGTGAAGTTTTATCAGTCATCGATTTCACCAACGTGAAAGAGTTTGCTGAACGTGTGTGACCTTTTCCTAACTGGCCTTCCGTATTACGTCCAAATGTAACCACAAAACCTGGCTCAACAAGTAAAGCTGTGTGATTGGGAGCCATGGATATATCAACAACTTGAAAATCATTTAGGCATTTAATGTGCGTCAAAACTAGT